>JAYMSV010000472.1:0-16913 GCA_036897745.1 Erodium moschatum
CATTTAGGTGGATGCCCAAAATTTAAATATTTCCCGTTTTCCGCCGACTTGACCGGCGTTGACCGGGAACGGTCCTTACAAACGCCAACCCGAAAGTATAGTGCTGTAATTTGACACATAACACATCCACAGTTGACATGCTTTTGTTAAAAACTGTTGAGTTCCTGAGCAACCACAAAACCACATACCCTGTTTGCACCCACGCCAATCTCCATTTTTTAGAACCAAGACCCTGCCAGTAACACACCAAACTACCCACCGACCCCGGTATTACCCACATAATTTTTCACCAATCCATCACCCTAACCCAAACTGCCCAAGCCATAGAACAATGTAACGATAAATGATCTGTTGAGTCAAAATCCGAAAGACATATAGCACACATCATTTGGCTTAAAGGTATTTGCAAACCCTGTTCGTCTAAAAAGCTAGCCGTTGGCAAGGCGTTGTGAGCAGACAACCACACCATCGGACAAATCTTTGGTGGAATGTTAGACACCCATAAAAATCTTGCCCATGGAAATGATCTGTTCGCTGGAATTGCCAAGTTCTTATATGCCTTAGCTACTGTAAACCTCTCCCTCGTTGCCACTTATACAACCTCATCGGCCATGTTTGGTTCCACTAGTACTCCCAATAATTTAGCAACTAAATCCCACAATTTATCTTCTTCCTAAGGCCTCAAACTCCTTCTCAATTCTACAACCAACTCATCATCATCCCAAAATTCACGAACCCGGCCTGTTTTAAAAGTTGATAAATAAAATAGTCTTAGATACCTGAACCGAAGAGCTTCGTCTCCCAACCACACATCATGTTAAAATAAGATCTTGTCACCCTCTCTCAATCTCCATTCCATCCCTTGATCTCCAAACATGTTTGCAAATAGAGGCTCCCCCGACAAAAAGACAAAGCCAAAATATGATCAAACAAGAAAGAACTCCTAGTTTTATCCACTTTCTTTAAATCTCATTCTCCCACATCCCACCCCATTTTAGCACAAATAACCTGTTTCTACAACGTATCCTTCTCTACCGAAAATCGCCACCACCACTTAGCTAGCAGACTATTGTTCATCTCTTCTTGCCTTCTAATATCCAATCCACATTCCTCATTTTCCGTGGTTACAATATCCCACTTGACTTTGCAAAAAGCACGACCTTCTCTCCTGTTTTCATCCATAGGAATTTCCGCTGCCACTTATCCATCTCCCTTATCACACCTTTTGGAGCCTTCAAAAGAGACATGAAAAAAAGGTAACGAGCTCAAAGAAGATTTAATCAGCACTATCCTTCCTGCAAGAGTTAAATACCGAGCCTGCCTCAAAGCTAAGGAAGCTTTGAATTTGTCCACCACTAGAGCCCAGGTTGTCAAAAGTCGTGGGTTAGCTCCCAGGCTAAAACCCAAGTAAGCCATGGGTAACGAACCTTCCAAGCACCCCAAATATCGCACCACTTCCTCTTGAGTTATAGACATGCCATTAAGCAAAACAGCCCTCGATTTGGAAAAATAAATCTTCAGACCTACGCACATTTGAAAAGAAAACAAAGATCTCTACAATTGTAGCTCCTCCTTACATGCTCGGACCAACCCTTCCCACTTGTACTCCTCTAAATTCTCCAGCTCGAATCCCAGCCTCCATAACCTGATGCAACCCCTCTGCTGCCAATAAGAAAACGGAAGGTGATGAAGGGAACCCTTTCCTTACCTCAATGGCCATAGCAAAATCAGCAGTCGAAGATCCGTTTACCAAAACTGATAAATGAGCTCTAAAGCAAAACTACATCCGTTGACGCCACCGGGGACCGAAATTCAAAGCCTTCAAAATGGAGTACACATAACCCCAATTCAACTTGCCGTAGGTTTTTTCAAAGTCAATCTTCAAAGTCACAACCTCCTCTTTTAACTTTTTCACCATCTGAATAACTTCAGACACGATTAGTACCCCATCGATCAATTGTCTTCCTGCTACAAAACCACTATGACGATCTGAAACTAAGTCAGGCAACACCAATTTCAACCTTGCAGACAATGGTTTTACCAGAATCTTATAAGGGTCAATCACCAAACTAATCGGTCAAAAATTCTCAACCACCTCCGGATTAGAACACTTTGGTATAAGGGCTACAAAACTAGAAGTAAAAATCCCAAACTCCATCACTTCAGCCTTAGCAAAATCCTAAGCTACCTGGAAGAACTTCAAAGTAAACCTGTCAGGCCCGGGAGCTTTGTCCCCTTCGCATCTATCCATTGCCCTTTCTACTTCCTCCTCCGAAAATAACAACTCCAAATTTTCAGCTTGCCTGCTCGTCAATCTTTGATAAGGATAATCCAACATAGACAGAGTAACTTGAGTATCAGCAAAACGTGCCTTAAAATTTTCTTTTATGTACTCCTTAATGTTTGTTGGATCAAAAAGTGTGGCTTCTCCCGACCGAAGCTGGAAGATCCAATTTTTCGTTGCCTTGAAGTTGGCCAATATGTGGTAATATTTCGAACACCTATCTCCTTCCCTATACCACCTAATTATTGCCTTTTGACACCAAATTATAGCCAAGACTTTAGTTATTTGAATTAATTTTTCCTGAGCCAAAGATCTCTCACAACATTCTATGTCAGTTAAAACTCTTGTTTCCAAGATTTTATCCAACCTCTCCACTTCACCGCTCCATTTCTCCATCTCCTTTTTTATATCGCCGAACACTTCCTTACCCTAAGTCTTTAGACATCCTCTTATGGCTCTCGGCTTAGCCGAGAGTCTGAAGCTGGGATTACCAGCAATACTTAAAGCACTCCATAATTCTTTAGCTGTAGGCACAAAAGATTTATGATCCACCCAAGCTTTTACAAACCTCCCTGGTCTCGGACCCCAATCAACCTCCTCCTCTTCCAGTATGATCGGCCCATGATCCGAAATAGATCTCGGTTTCGCAACCTGCTTCAAGGAACCCAGGCAAGATAGAGTCTCAAGACTTACCAGAAACCGATCAATACGTGGTGCCTTCGAACCTGTCTTGTACCACATATAAGAGATACCAACCAATGCCAAATCGACCAAATCCATATTATTAATGAACTCAGCAAATTCTCTGATGCTCCTCCTTGATTGTGAACAATTTATTCTCTCTCCCATATTCAAAACAGAGTTGAAATCCCCACATATAAGAACCACTTCTTCCAAGGTATTTTGTAAGCCTAATAAATCTTCCCAAAAAACGAGCTCTGTCTCTTTCTTCACAAGGTGCATACACATTAATGAGACTCAATTTCAAACTTTTAACCATAAAACCCCCGTCCAAACTATCCCATTATAAAAATCAGTAACATTCTCCATTCGAAAAGCACTCGACAACCACAATAAAAC
The DNA here is from genome assembly GCA_036897745.1 of Erodium moschatum. Classification (NCBI taxonomy): domain Eukaryota; kingdom Viridiplantae; phylum Streptophyta; class Magnoliopsida; order Geraniales; family Geraniaceae; genus Erodium; species Erodium moschatum. Next base: position 3,365 of record JAYMSV010000472.1, read on the forward strand.
AACCCCTCATGCTGCCCCGTCTGCAACCACTTCCTTCCATTTCCAACCGACCCCAAACCCACATTCTTGAAAAAATTTGGCATGTATGATTTCCATTTTTGTCTCTTGTAACAAAACACACTGAGGCCTCTCCTTGTTCACTAAGTCTTTAAAACTTCTTCTTTTCTTGCCTGAGTTCATCCCTCTCATATTCCATGAGAGGAGTCTCATAATCTCGGTTCAGGCTAACTCGACAGTGTCACTGCCCTCCCCCTCTTCCTCCCACTCTTCTTCTTCTGACTCGTCCCTGAACTCCAACCTTTTATTGACCTCTGCGTGTAGGTTTTGTAATTTATCTATAACTAGATCATTCTTAGCTATAACTTTGAAACCGATTCGTTTGAGATACGCCTAATATTCTCGGTCATCAGAAGTTAAACGGCCCGACTCGCCCTTGCTATGCACAACCAAACTTCTTCCTTTTCCTTACTCTTCAAGTTTCTTCCTTTCCTTGCTTCTCAAACGCGTATGGTAAATGACCGTGCTTACTTCCTTTTGTTGTGTCTTCTTATTTTTCTTTCCTTTTTTCGCACTAGTCTGCTCACCCAACTCAGCAATAAAATCTCCGGTTCCCAAAAACCCTTGAGTACCGTGTGTTTCCATCTCCTTACTCGTGTCCTCAATGGGAAGTTCCTCTCATTCTGCTACACAAAGGGATCTATGATCCCTTGATTGTTGGGAATTGAATCCTTTTGTGCTTTGATTGCTGCTCGGATCGTAACTTTCCACAAAACCAACAATTGTTTCCTTATCTGAAAAAATGTCCTTTTCTACCGATTCGTCGGAACCTAGAGTAGATTGTCCGGCGTCTTCCACCAAAGAAACTCCAGCTTCCTTCACCCCCTTTTCCACCCCTGCTCGAATTGATGGTACCTGATTCTCTTCCACTGGCCTTATAATCACCAGAAAGCAGTCATTGCCAATTGTAAACTTCACCGTCTTAGCTAAACTTTTGTTCCGAGAAGACAATAAAACCCAAACTCTATCAAAATTACTTGTAAAATTTTCATGGACATATAACAACTGCCCTTCAGACTGGACGAGCTTTTGCACATTCTTCTTGGTCCAACCATGGAATGGTAAACCCTCCACACAGAACCACTGGAAATAGCCTCCACTTAAACATATGGATCATGGCACATCCAGAACCTTAATCCAAGGTTTGACCCATCCCAAATCACCTGCAAAATTTTGTTCTAGCTCATTTAACAAACATACTCTTCCCCCAAATTTCCTCACCTCCAAATCCCAAATGTCTTCTCTTTCTAGTTCATTTTCAAACAAAACCAAACTGCACGAGGATAATGCTATCACATGCTTCCTTGATTCCGCCACTCTCTTGTGATCCTGAACTTCTTCCCCAATGCACCCTGCCTGCTCCGGATCAAAGGTTCCTGCTCTAGCAGGAACATTTATCTGTTCTGAAATTGGAACTGGTCCATGACTAGATTGTTCACAAGGAGGCACAGATTTTGGACCTGTTTTATCCAACTTCACCCACCATTTTGGTCTAGATTGCTTCTGAAATTCTCCTCCCGCCCACGCCATTGCCACAAAAGGTGTAGCCTTTAACTTTACAACCATTCATCTTGGCCACCGTTCTCGCCGCCTCCTCCTTCGTGTGATAGATCAAAAACCCAAAAAATTGCCCCCTTTTATTTGGTATGCGAATCGGATCAACCCTCTCCAATCTTCCCCATCTTCCAAATATACTCCTCAGCTAGGCCTCTGATGTGCACTGAGTAAGGTTACACACGAAGACCTTAGTTGACTGTCCCTACACCCGAAACCTGCTTGATTCTCCAATCTCCTTCTTTGCTCCATCACCAAAAAAAACCTCCGCTGCTGACTTCTCTTGTGGATCTCTTTCCGTCACTTCCAGAAGGACACCTTTCAGTCTCCTTTCATCTTGCAAACCCCTTTCTTTTCCTTCACCGATGAGTTAGCTCCAACCCTAACCACTCTTCCTTTCTAACCACTGGGTTTTTTCAATGATCCCCACTGGGGTTTCCACTCCCAAACCCTTGATCGTGGTCGCCGGTGACTTGCTCCTTTCCTTTGCCTTCAAAACGCTCCCATCTGCTCTCTCCATTTTATTTTCACTTGCTCCTTTGTTAAGTGTTTAGATGAAGTATTAAGACAATTTTTAGATGTAGTATTAAGACATTCAAAGTACTAGATCTACTTTAGAGTTTAATTCATAAAACGGCCTCCGACATCCAAAATTCTAACTTTTTTATTCTGAATGTAACAATTTACAATCCTCTAATGGTATCCACACGAGAAAGCCATATCCATAACTTGACGTGCTAGTAGTTCTTGAACGAAAAACTCACAATCTCACTATGTGGGGTGGTCGAAAATTCCAGTTACAAAGTTTGATTTTTTCGGCCAACCCTATCCCTTTATTTGTAGGTGTTGGTCTTACTTTAAGTTCCAGCCAAATAGAATTAGGAAAACTTTGACCTAGTCTAACTAGCATTCCTTGTTCTAGACCTTCTAGACTTTAGGGTTTCTCCTTTAATCCTATTTATATAAACTAAGTGCTGAAAATATATCAAATATATTGGTTGGCCAACCCTATTGCGCTATAGGGGTGTTCGGCCAAGCCCTATATTATTTATGTATTTGACCATTTTATTTGTTCATTTAATTGTTATACTTTATAATAATTAAATACAAATATTTTTATTGCTTTGTGAGTATTTGAATTAAATAAAAGTTATACATTATATTGAATATAATAGCACACAATTTTATTTAATCGAAACTATTTCGTTCACTTTGTAATGGTCTTTCTCTATGTGTGTGACCCTTTAGGATTCGTACAATGTTGGTAGTGAAATGAAACAAAATGTTACATCCACAAGTCTTGGGTAACTTCAAGCAAGGCACATGACCACCCAAGTCATAGAATTAACGACTAATACTTTGTTAAAGCATGTTACCTTGTGTAGCCTTATCCTCTTGTCATTTGGCGAGTGTCACAACTTAATAAAGGTATACAATCGACATCCTTTAACATGCAGTCTCAACATGTTCTCTTGATCGTGAGTGAAGAGTGTATGTGACGAATCACAAGCATGGCCATACTTCTTTTACAAACCTCCTACTTATCAAGAGCAGCCGTTTTGATGACATCTGACTTGTACAAATACAAGTGACAAGTCCCTATGACCATCACCCATATGTCTCCCATGTGTGTATCCATGTCATAGCATAACCTTTATAACTATTTTTTTAGGACTAACGTTTGGTTAAGTCTTGACATGAATCCACATCATGTATATCACATGGTGATGTCATGGTTGTAGGAATAAGAGGTAGTTGAGATGTACTCATGTCATAGTTTTATGGAGTACAGTAAAGGTGGGTCGTCCAATGTCAGATTCTTTGGCATATGTGACTTTGACTCATATATCTATATGCATGACCAGTAAAACGTGATCCTCTCGTCAAAAGTCACACTAGCTCTAACTATCATATTAGGCTAGGGACGGATGAATGGATTAACTCTTTTTTCTTATGAGAGTTCTACTATTAGGGAAATGTTCTCTAATACATCATGCTTCGGGTCATCACCAAGGGGTGGGGCTCCTCGGGCGAGGGTCTGGTGGTCAAGGATTTGACCCCGGACGTGTATGGGTTCTATACTCGGTTACGGTTTTAGGATTAGTTTGCAGGGTTGTCCCTGAACAACCTGTTCTCCCACTTATCCTCTTCTATGTGTTCTTAATTGATTTAACAAATGAAGTACCTCTTGCTAAAAAAAAAAGAAGTACAATATGTGTTCATGTTTGCTACTTAAAAGTGAATTGTGTTGGAATTAGGGTTAGATACATTTACCTACACTAACGTATACACGTATTACACATGCACACACTAAAGTTTGGAAATTACAAATACCTACGCTAACCTATTTATTAAAATTATAGATGCACGCACTAACCTACATGTCAAATGTAAAGGCTAGGATAGGTATGTATAATTTCGAAACGTTAGTGTGTGCATGTGTAATATGTGTATACGTTAGTGTAGATAAATGTAATTAACACTTGAAATGACTGTAATACAAAATTAGAACTTAATACCAAATATTAAGTGTCATACTTAACCAATTCTATTATTCCTTATTTTTTTTATAGTTTTTAAATATACTCTTATATTAAAATAAAATATATATTTTTGAAAGAAAAATACGCTTTATGAAACAAAATCATACGCCCACACCCCTCCCTAGTATGGGTTCTAACGATCAAGAACAATCTCAAACAGTATTCACCCACAAACGAGAGTTTCTAGCCAAAACATGGGCCACCTTATTTGCATTCATACGGATATGGACCACCCCGAAACCCGGAAGCCCTCACAACAGATGCTTACAATCATCAATAATTCCTCCCAAAGGCTTTATCAGTGTCTCCGCTCGGTTGATGGCTAGTACCACCCCAAGACAGTCGGATTCAACTGATCCTTCCAACCAACTATGATGACCTACCCACTTTAAAGCCTTTATTACCGTTAAAATATCATTAACCTCTACGTTCGTCAACCCCGGGAACAGTACACACTTCACCTTACAAGGGCCCCAGCCCATCTTTACACACAATTCCCCTGCCACCCTCGTTCGTCCCAAGGACAACACTATTTGTGTTGACATTCCATTTTCCCACCTCTTATTTTCGCCACTTATCCCTATTGGGTCAACAACCATCCGCTCCCTAGATATCCTGCCAATACGACAACATCGTCACGACTGTCGGGAACTACACCCTTTATTACCCTAGGTCCCTTTCCAGACCCTGACGTTCCTAGCCCTCCACACTTCCCAACATGTTGCCATCCCAATCTCCATTTTTTCCCTATTGCAGGTCATCCACACATCCTCAAGCCAACCCCTCACCAAGGTCGTGTGCCTCAATGGCACGCCTTGAACAAACCCATACACCGTCTGTGTTACCGGGCAGAGCAACAAGGCGTGCACATCCAACTCTGCCTCCCCACACACGGCACACTACAACCGCACTGTCACATATCGGGACCTAAGGTTGGAGGTCTTCGACAAGTTACCAATGACAATCCTCCAAAGAAAAGGCTTGATCTTTGGGGATACATGTAGAGACCAAAGGTGTTTCCAAAAAGCGTGTGGATTACCCTAGTTCCACCTCCTTTAGTTTTCCTGAATCTCGATATATAAGTCTCGAACATTATACTCTGTGACCCATGTGTCTCCCCAAAACCATGTGCCCTCTTCTAACCCTCCACTCAACGGGACCTGTAGGATCGTTGTCGCGCCCCTCGGGGAAAAAAATATGTCAGACAAGTTCCGAATTCCACTCTCTCCGAAGAGGTCGGAGAAGCCTGTCCAAGGTGCACCCCCCACTCCCTCGGGGTCGTCTAATATCCGGCTCGTCTCCGACCTGAGCCATAGATCCCTAAGCACCAACGTCTCTTCCTGTGAGCCTATTCTCTATCTGACCCCGGCCGAAAGACATCATGTACTGCCATGATACAGTTTTATATGGGGCTTGCACCGACCACCCGGGTTGCATGGAGGAAATCCGTATGTGGGAAATACCGTGCTTTCAATACCCAAGTAGCCAAGATGTCCGGGTTCTGGAGGATACTCCAACCTGCTTCCCGAGTAACGCCAAGTTGAAGCCATGTAGATGCTTAAAACCCAGACAACCCTTGAGCTTATGATCGCATAAAGTATTCCACTTATGCCACCTTATCCCTTTCAAGTCCTATGGTTGTGCAACAACCAATGACTATTAATTGCTATCTTCATCTCTCGGATAAGTTATAGGGGAAGCAAGTGAACATTCATAATGTATGTTGGTAAGACCTAAATAACCGCCTTTAGAAGTACCTTATTCCCTGCTTTACTCAGTAACATTTCATACCAACTCCCTAGATACCTCTACATGCGTTCTCTAAGATAGGCAAATGTCATGTACTTACTACGACCTTAAATCGCTGGCATCTCGAGATACAACCTTGTATCCTCCACCCTGCGCATCCCTATGATCGCCTCTATCTGTTCTTGAACCTATTTCGGATTGTTAGGGTTAAACGATATAAGATTATTTCCGCACATTCATCTGTTGCCCTGAATCCCTCTCATACAACCTAGAAGGTGTTTCTACTGCCGAGCCTCCTCCTCTAAAGCCCGGACAAAAAAGAATCTATCGTCAGCGCAAAATAGACGTGTGGTCGTCGGTGCTCCCTCGGGCTACCTTGTTTCCATAGACCAAACGCTCAGGGGCGGAACCAGGAATTTAATTCAGGGTGTTCCGTCGATAATTGTTAAATGCATCAAAAAAAAAATTTTACTACACCAAACATCTTTATCAGTGTGGATAGATAAATTTTTGAAAGATAAACAATTTAAACGTACTGAGCGGTCTACTTTTACAAAAGAAAAACAAATAAACAACAACCAGATAATGCATACCGGTTTTCGTTGTCAATTTAGATCACTTGTATTGATTTGATTTTTACTATTTTAATATTCACGTTGATTGAGGCACGTGATATTTTTCACTAGAGTACGTAATAGTCGATTATTGATTGTCCTTTTAAAAAAAGTTGTCACTCTTTATTTTATCGATAGAGAGAATATGGTACTCCATTCTTCAATCATTATCTAATTTAAATGCTCATTTACAACACATTCTGAGTAGTTTAGATGAGTTAATAAGATGGGCCTAACAGCCCAGCCCGCAACACAAATCAGGACAGAAAAAGCCCAATCCAAGCTTCAGCAATAAAAAGAAGAGAAAAAACAAGGGTGTTCCATGATGGGGATTTGAACTCGGGTGGGAGGGAAATAGTAGAAGGCTTCAACCATTAAGCTAACTTTCTATTTATTTAGGGTGTTCCATGGAACACCCTACACCCCTTTGGTTCCGCCCCTGCAAACGCTGACCCTCATAAGCTGTTATGAGATGGGATAAACCCTCAGCACACACAATGAACAAGTAGGGGGAAACCGGGTTCTTCTAACGGAACCCATACCTTGTATAATGGGCCATATCCTTCTCTCCTATGTCGTGACCCACAACTTTGGTGTTCACACACAATCCATGAACAGATCGTTCCACCTTCTCTCGAACCCCATCCGGACCATCGCCCTCTCCAAAAACCCTCAGTCCACGTGATCATAGGCTTTCCTCATATTGACATTCATCATCATTTGGCCTACCCAACCCTATTGTCTAGCTCTCTGCTTGTAAAACACCTCTACCGACTGCACAATAATATCCGTTATCAGACTTTCTTTGATAAACGCACTTGGAGAGTTCGAAATCACCACCTGAAACATCCCCTTCATCTGTTGCACCAAGATCTTGGGGACTTTGATACGTTACATGAGGCGTTGTGCCAAAACTTCCCTAACATCGGTGGCCGTGTCTTTGGGATAGAACTAAATTATATCACTTTTGAACAATCACGACCAATTCCACTCAAAACCAATGAGTATCACTATTAAATTAAGTTACACAAGTAATAACTATTAGGCTATAGGATGGAGGTAGTTGTTAGTAGTCTTTTTTATCCCGATTTAGGGAACTAAAACCCGGAATTTATATAGTAAAGTTTAGACGTGGTGGGCCTGCGGGCTTAATAATTTTCTAACCAATTCCTTAAAACCACTTGTATCATTCAGAAAAGAAAAAAAAGTAAAAGTGTAATTGATTGATTCAGATTAGTTTAGGTGGAAAGTTCAATTGGTGAGTGATGCCCAAACATTAATCTGTTTTACTCGTATTGTGTGAGTGAGAATGGTGTGGATGAGGTAAACACAATCCAATTTTTCCTTGTATGTAGATAGGCATAGGCATAGGCCTAGGAGAAGCAAAATGAGAAGGTCCATGAGTTGATGGCACTGTGTCCGAACAAGAACTAAAACCCGGAATGGTGCTGCCCACTAATCACCCATTCCTCCTTTTTGGATCCAATCCAACCGCACCAACCTTCCTCGATCTCCCCTCTTTCACCTTTCTCCTATGACAACACTACATATACCATTTTGACACTTCTACATTTAGTAAAAATTAATGTTCCTTAAGTTTTTTGTTTTATCGGGTTGAGGCACAACATTATCAAAAAAACTTTATGTATGCTTTATTTGTTCGTTCATCTTTCAACTTTTTTAATGTTTTATTTTTTATTTTTGTAGGAATGAAACCTTTTCTTTATTAGAAAATAAGATGGATCAGGATGAACCGACTCTATATGGGACTAAAAATAAATGATATCCGCTGTGTAAATAATATAGGTTTGATCATCAAACTGGCTACCTTAATATCACGAAATTTTATACCTCAGAGAGACTAGACCTCTATTAAAAAGATGACGCAGCGTCCTATATATCAACAGTTACACTTGTTACATTTTAAAAATAACACGTACCATATAATTCTAGAGTTCCCTAGAAGAAGTTGTGCTAGCTTCCATTGAATACCCAACAGGTAGAGGAATCTAGAGAAGTGCGATTGAGGTCCTTCTGGGAGAAGCCTGAAACCGAATAGGATGAGCCGTCGAGGATGCAACAAGGGTGCCTTCTCTTGTCAAGGTCGGGTGGGTGCATCTTAACTCCCACCCGATTCTAACCCGAGAGCTCATGGGTCCCGACGAGATTGCGTAGTAGTCCTCGCCTTATTTATTGGTGTAGTCTGAACCACCTGAGGTAATGTTGGAATCGGGCCCTCATCTGCGAAGTACCTCTTCCATAGTTCCCTCAAGGCCAACTCACGAGCCCAAAACCGAGACGTCTAACGGATTATCCTCCAACATACCTTTTTCGGGGTATTTTGTCCCATCGTTGACAATCCTCTAATACGCCTCATCATGTCCGGACAACAAGCTTGTCCCTACCGTTTCCAAGACGACGCCGGATCTTCACTATAAACCACTTGTGTCGTTCCAGATCCTGCAACAGAGGTCTTATTTCAATATCAATCATTGGCCTTAGGTCCGACTCCTCGTCCTGCATCCCGCGTCTTCGTCGAACCAACGCGAAAAAAAGCCCTAAATAGGCTACTAGTTTATTGTTTAGGCATCCAATTTTCTCTTCCCTTCTATAGGTTCATTTTTGTTCTCATAGGTGCACATTTTTTCCCAAGCATCCTTTGTAATCTATTTCTTTTCGTAATAAAGGAATAGTTTGCATAATCTTCTCTTTCTGTTTTATTCTCGAAGGCTTACTCAAAACCTCTCGAGGTAAGTCTCCATCACAAGGTTGTACTATCCAAAAAGGAAAGCATTTCTCCTTTCAGGTAGTCAAAGTAGGAAATGAACCAATCCGTATTTTTTGTTATACTTCAGTCTTAAGTATCACAATATATTTTGATTTAGTTTTTAAGCTTCACGATGAGTTCCAATTTTACCTTAACGTATCATCATTTTTATCGTTGTTTCTTAATATGTTAACATTAAACGGATAATATTTTGTATAGTGTGCATATTATATAGGGATAATTGCAAAATCCTATGATGGTTTTCGTGTGTTTTGTAAATATTGTTGGTAAGCTATTTTTTTTTCTTCTTGCAAATATTACCGGTGAACTGTTTTCTGTCCAAAAATCCGTTACATTTCATAGAGATTAGTCATGGAATAGTCACATGATTTCAACTTTTTTTGAAAATTGATAGTGTATACGTGTTTTGCAATTTGTAACCCTCGTGTATATGTGTTTTACGATTTAAAACCCTTATTTATACACTTTTGCAAGGATACTTTTGACTTAAAAAAATTAATCCCACTAGAGGATTTGCGTACGAAAAATAATTCACCCTAAGTTTTGCAATATATCTATTATATAGACACTGGGGTTTTTTTAATAATTAAATAAATTGTCTCATCGGGCTCAGATCTATACGATTGAAAATATTTCTTCACTCATTAGTTATTATTGATTAATTAGTTTACTTATATTTGTTGCTCAATTTTTTAAATTATATTTGAATTAATGTAGGTTAATGGATATACTTACAATAAAAATACCATATATATGTGTCGATGTGTCCAATGCTCATAACCATATGTTATCGTTAGCAATCAATGTTTATATAAAGATACCGAAGAACTTGATGTTAAGGTTTAGAGATCTTAGCTGAAGAAAGTATGTATCTAAAGGCAGTGCTGGAGCCATCTGCTTAAGTGATAGAGGGCACCAAAATTTATTTATGCTAATACATAAAATGAATATCACATAAACACAATGAACACTTAATTATTGTAAGATGTGATGTCGAGATTCCATAATCAATTAGGAAATTAAAATTCATAGTCTCAAATCTTAAGTAATGATTTAAATAGGAAAGAGTTTTAAAACTAACTAGCTTAGAAAATTAAAATCACAAGAAAAATAAAATAATTAGGAAATTGAAAAATTAAGGGGGAATAATTGAGGAAATTAGAATAAATAGGTAATTAAAGAAGATTTGAAAAAATTCAGGGGCCACAATTGAGAAATTAAAATAAATTTAAGGGGAATGATTAGAAAATTGGGAAAAATAGATGATAAAAGAGAATTCATATAATTTTGAGGGGGCGACTTCCACCGTTTCTCTCCCATGTTTTGTTGGTTTCATGATCTTGTCAAAGAAAATTTTCTTCCATCCAAGTGTCTTGCAACCCGGAGATCACTCTTGACCCAAACAAAGTGTTTCCGCTTGTAAATTCTACCCCTTTACTTTTTCAGACAGCCGGTCCTCACCATGATTCATTGTGGTTAGTACCCCATGGTGTTTTTTTTGTTATACAAACTCAAATCCGGGAGAAGAGTAACCAAGGGAGGAAGAAGATTCTATATTTTGAGTTAGTCTATGTGATGTTTGATAATCTGTTTTGTGTTCGAAAAAGTGTTAAGTCTTCCTTCGACATGCATTTGAATATGCCAATGATCCATCTATTGTTTCTTGTGCATAGTTGCACATAATGTGGATCATTCCAATGAAGTCTACATGTGAAAGAAAAATGTGTTAGCATCCACGTTCTTTTCCATATGGATCTTGTTACCTCTTGATAACCACTTTTGTGAGCCAGTCGTGTTTCCTATAAAAACACCATTAAAAATCTCGACATAGGTGTAAGCGTACACGGTCACAAGTAATTTAATAAAGGTCCAATTTATATGCCATGCACAAAATTATACAAATATAATTGAGGATAATTTTCCTAACATATTTTATACAGTCTGCCAATTTTATTTTTGAAGTAGGAATGTAGTATTAATGTAAGGATACAATAACGAAAGCAACATCAAACGGGAAACATAATCTACGCCGAAAACACAAAAAATACAAAGCAGGGAACATAAAGACTGGAAAAAAAAACTAACGGCCAGATGCCAACAGAAATCTAAAAAGTATTATGGGAGACATACAGTGTTGGGTAAGTGACGACCACTATGGGAGTAGGAAACTTTGCTTACCCATTCTTGATAACTCGGTTTGGCGCAAGGGGACATGCTCATGTCCTGGTTAACAACTTCGGTGTCCTCCCTCTAATAGATGTGAGGGATCTGAATTGGTATAAGGTGTATTGTAAACCATTAACTTGACACCCTGAGATTTAACCCTCAAAATGGGTACGGCAAGCGTACCGGTCGTCAAGTAGTATTCGGAGTTTAGTCCAAGTTATTGTACCCAAGAGAGTAATTAGACAAGCACTTTAATTAATTAATTCAATACTCAAGCTACTTCTCAAATGATGATTGGTTTGTTTTTGGAAATAATGATTCAATGTAATTATAAAACAATGTAAATGAATCGAGAATAAAAATAGAATGTCACAAGTGGATTGTAAGTCAGAGATTTAAAGCGATCTAAGACATTAGCTGGATTCGGATATGATGAATAACTTATCGGGATTCGTTCTACATTTGCAACTAATATTATGCTAAGGGCAACAAGAGTTCTCTTTCGCTAGTCCTAACCATCTCTCGATCGCATTAGGACCTTATCGTACTCTGACCACCTAATTATCTCTAATCTTGGTGTAGAAAGGTACCAAGTATTAAAGTTTACGAATTCCTCTAACTTTCGGGTTATAATACTCTAGTCATTGCACTCGTGCCAGTTTAACTATATTCTAGTCTAGTTAGCTATTTAATTCCTATTTCCTCTTATTAACCTCATTTCTCAATTGTTGGTTAACAAGATTAAATCATACATCACGTGATAAAGGCAATAAAGCATTATAAGCGGAATTAAATAAATAATAGTTTGACAAATGTACAACCGAAACACATTAAATTAGTTCAACATATCGTTCCCTTATGCCCTAAATCAATGATATTTAGTTCATGATATTCGAATAAGAACACAAAATGAAGATCAAATCAAAATTAACCATATTAAATGATAAGTGTGATACATATATCAGTTAAGGATGGAAACAATGAAGAAAATCGAATGTTGACTCTTTGATTCGTCTCTCAATCTCCAAATCTCCTTCCTAGCTCTCAACAAGTGTTTTTCTCTCTGAACTTTGTGATACCCTTTTACATTAACTAAAATGATATGTATACTTCATTAAAACCTGAGGATAAAGCAAGAAATTCACCGGAAAAAGAAACTATGCGCGCGCACGGCGGCCACACGTCGTACAAACAACGTGGATTTTGGAAAGTGGCGAAATCTTCATCAAAAGTTTTAGATCTCTGAATCTCCTTCAATTTGATATATTACGGTCGAAAATCGGAGCTTGGATGAGAAAGTTATGTCCTTCACAATTTGATATATTCCTTATTTCACTTCGAATTCCTAAATACCCATGAAAAGAGACCCATTACACAAATAGAGAGAAAAATTAATCAACTCACATAACCCCAGGACTGAAAAGGTTAAGAATGTGGGCTAAAAATATCCAAAACCGATGCATTTTGTGTCCACATCAACCGCCCGACATGATAGGACACAGACTGATACATGGTGGGGACGTCGGGTGGCATAGTTGGAAAGTATCAATCCGACCCCCCGTGTAGGCAATCATTTGCCTAGGTGGTGGTGCTTCCCTCCCATCACATGTTCCGCCAAAACTATATCTTCCCCCAAAGTGACACTTGGTGGGTCTTCGGGGCTGTAGACTTTGGTTACTTCCTCTTCCCGATAGCGTGAGTTTCTTCCTGGCCCCGATAGATTCTTCTTCACCCTCCCTATAATCCTATGCTGGCCCTTTCTCGACTCGGTCAAGGACAGTAGAAATAAGACTAGGCGAGTGAGCTATGTTCGGCCTGATCCCCATGAAAACTTAAAATTATTTTTATTTTTATTGTTTCTAACTCCGTTAAACTTATTAAGAAATGTCGAAACTATTTTCGCATTGTAACAATTAAAGTCGTAAAATAATTCTAAATGAAAAGAAAATCTATTTGAATATATATATATGGGCACTATCCATTGTAAATGGGTCTTATACTGTAAATTGTAAATGAATATTAGCCATGAGATTAGATTAGATGGAAGGATGAGATTAAAACACTCATTAATGGCACAA
>JAYMSV010000473.1:0-16905 GCA_036897745.1 Erodium moschatum
TCGATGCGCGCGGTTGGACCACCCAATTCTCTGCCCCAGGATAGGTCTGGTCGTCCGAGGTCAATCCTGGAGCCCTCATCCCCCTCGGCATGACACCACGGTTGTCGCACCCACCACCTCTGATGGTCCAAACTTCGTGCTCCGTACGCCCAAACTCCCGGCTCCGCGCACCACAAGAAAACAATAGAAAACAATCAAGCTTTCTTCGGACCAGTACAAGGATTGAACCCACCCATGGATTGATCACATGGGTTAACCATGATGATCAATCACCTGAAAGCACACCAGCGACGGCGATATATCGAACCCTAGCCGCGGCAGAGTACAGGCTAGACTTTATCCTTTTTAGAAGAAAAACAAATACCATTAAAATCTACAAATATATTTGTAATTGTCGTAAACCTTGTAATTTTGTTTTAATGTATCAAACTTTTCACACTACAATAGTATTATTTGACACCATTGGGGTTTTGCAACTACAAAGTAGCGAAGGTGTACATGCTTGCATATAAGTGCACCAATCTTTCACAAAAAGTAGAATAATATGGCCATGTCGGAAAGTTAGGATCGAATCCATGGAAAAAAAAGAGATAACATCCATTGTGTCACTCAAAAATTCACAAGAGACTTAAAGCTTTAACCAACATGTCAAGGAACCCGATTTAAGCACCATACAAAATCAAATTATTTTTGTATTAGGAACGATTATTTTAGTCTTACCGGTTCACCATCTTTACGGCTCGAATCATCCAAATGTTTTTATCACGTATGGCTCTTCCTCAAGTGTATGCATCAAATCTTATCTCCACTCTCCCAAATATTTTTGGATTTTATTTCCTTCTTGACTCTTGATTTGGATCTTATAAGTTATAACTTTTGTGGTCTGCTTCATCTATGTAGTCACCATCTCTAAACTTTCCTCTTTCTTCATTCGCTTTATTTGCTCTCCATCATTCACCGCTCTTTTATCTGTTTTGGCTAGTTGCAATAAGTTTCCGATGTGTTCTTTACTTTAATAACTTGAATATTTATTTAATTCGAAGTTTGTGGATCTTTTTACGTTCAATAGGAATCTTAAATATTTTTAAAATGATAATATTAAAATATGGATCAATCGTCAAAATATAAATTTCAAATAAAAAATGGTCGAGAACTAACAGAGACTGACTACTCTCTGATAATGTTTGAAAACGAAAAATAATGATATAATAATGTTTATGTTGGACGTTCATTTATGTAGTCATTTACCATAAATTATCCGACCATGAGATATGCGAAATGCAACACAACTAAACACAATTGTCATCACAAATAAGTGATAGACTAGTCAGTAAGCCCAAGAATATTGACTCGAGGCCCACATTTTAAAACAGGCCTTAGTAGCTTTGAGGTGAGGCCCATTTAGAGAGATCCTCTGCTGTGCTGGCCGTCTATCTGTCATTCAAAATCGTGCCACGTCATCTGGCGCCACGTACCATGGGCCCTATCGCCTGTTTCTGGTAAAATGTCATTTTTTATTTTTCTAAAAAATAACCAGGAAACACTTCTTCTCTCTCAGTCTCAGATCCGCCTGACTATTTTGGTTGCATAACATAACATGCTTCAGATCCAAATCCCCTCCATCAAACCCTAAACTCTCTTCGATCCAAATCTCATTTTCTGCAGATCTCTAATCGCAAGTGAGCTCCAATTCGAGGAAGAAGATGTATATGGCATATGGATGGCCGCAGGTGATCCCATTGGAGCAAGGGCTGTGTCCATCTTCGCAGCGGATCATCTATCTCAAACTCATCAATCGCCTCTTCCTCGTCGTCTCTCCCACTCACCTTGAGCTCTGGAGCGCGTCCCAGGTACTCCTCTCTTTCCATTTGCTTCTTCCTCCATGTTTGTGCATGTGAGCTCTGGGTTTTTAAACTGTCCGCCTGTTCTC
Source organism: Erodium moschatum (assembly GCA_036897745.1). Lineage (NCBI taxonomy): Eukaryota > Viridiplantae > Streptophyta > Magnoliopsida > Geraniales > Geraniaceae > Erodium > Erodium moschatum. Next base: position 1,931 of record JAYMSV010000473.1, read on the forward strand.
TTCAAATGGACGTGTTTGAATTTCGTATATTGATGAGTGAACTCTGAATTCTGACCATTTTATTTTTGGTTTTGTGACGGAGCAGCATAAAGTGAGGCTGGGGAAATACAAGAGGGATGTGGAATCGGTGCACAAGGAGGGCGAGAATATCCAAGCTGTGTGGAGCCCGGATACCAAATTGATTGCTGTTCTCGTAAGTTGGATTGATTTCTATTTTTTCTTCTCAATTTCTGGTTTGGTGTGTTAATTTGGTACTAGTGAAGTTGTGATCAGTCACAAGGATGTTAATTTCGGGTTTGGCATCTTAATTTGGTGCTTGTCATCAATCATCGGCCACTGCATTGTAGCATGTATGATTATTTGGACAATATAATAGCTTAAGATTTCACTAATCTACTATTTAGTGGTATTGCAACCTAGCTTGTGAGTACTTCATGTTTAGAAGCTGAATTAGCTCTGCCGCCTTTTCCCAATCCAGGCTGTAGATTGCTGTAACATTAACATCTTAGTTCTGTGTCAATAATGTATGCCCCAGTTCACCATAATGAACTAAATTATTTTGAAAATCAGTTTAATATTTTGTTTTCAACACAAGTTGCAGTTTATAGCTTAAAATTCTTAACTCTATTTACTCACTTAGGCTACTCCTGAACCCACCACTATAGTTTACTCATTAGAAAGTTCTACAATTTAGGTTTCTTTTTCCTGGAGGTTCTACTTTCATATATGCATATACAATTTATTTCTTTGATATGTCTTCACATCAACTCAGGACTTTGTAGAAACTACTTTCTGTGTACATCATGTAATCGATGGTTACAGTAAATAGATATATTGTGGGAAAAGGAAGTGTATTCTCTTCTTGTACGTTTATTCTTTTACTTATTATGTAATTTTTTCTGTTTTTAATATGAATACATCATCTTCTTTATTTGCAGACATCATCTTTCTTTCTTCACATTTTTAAGGCCCAATTTACAGAGAAAAAAATACAGATCGGAGGGAAGCAACTTCCTGGGTTGTCTTTTGCATCTATTTCTCTTCTTTTATCTGAGCAAGTGCCGTTTGCGGGAAAGGACTTGGCAGTGTAAGTAGCTTTGTTTTGAGGGTCAGTAAATGAAGTATATTTTGGTAATTCAATCGTGTTGTATAGAGTTATTAGGTAAATGGACTAATTCTTGGGATGATATTAATAGTAAAGGCTCCCACCACTGTGGGAGTTTGGGACAGGTCGTACATGAAATTAATCGTAAATAGTTCCAACATATATTTACTGCACGCTATGAAGCACAGATTCGTCGGATTTGCATGCCCCGTACCAGACACAAACGCTCGAATACTATTGTCTCATTTTGAAAAATGATAGTGATGACTTAGGTTGTTCAGAATGGAGTGGTTTACTTCCTTTTCTCAACAGTTATCATTCTAGTTTGTAACAAAAATATATTAGATTGCAATTTTACATGTTTATTGTTAAATCTAACCTCTAAATCTTGAAAAGTTACAACTTCATTTGATGTAATACATGCAGATCATATTATTTTTGAATAAATGATTTATGTGTCCTAGTGTATCTTGTCCTATGTTTCCGAAAATCACAAGTCCATATCGTGTCCAAATTGGCGCTTCAGAGATTGCACAAACAACCTCATAAGAATACTCCACGCCATACAATGTCTTGCGAACGACATTAAGTATTATTTATGTCACTCTAGGAACCCATCTTTAATCTAGGACTTCTACGAGGCTCCACCTGAAGGGATACAGGCCCATTTGAAAATCGTAATGCCTTGCTGGAAGGTATCCAATACAACTTTATTATGATATTAAGAATATTTCTCTAAAAAAATCATAATATCATTTAGAACTCATCTTTCTATGAGCACTTTGGTCTGGATTTTAAAGTAGGACAGTCTCTACCATGATTAATATATCAATGGATAAGACTTGACACAAGCCTCCCAACTTGTAAGATTGCTTGACCCTCCTCGCAGGAAGGTCGTATGTAAAGTAAATAATGGCTTCAATTCAACAATCATGACAATTCATTTTGAGTTGTTAGAACCATATATGCTAACCATGATTCAAACTGTCATTATCAATAATTCATGGATGGTAGGTAATACAGACTGCTGGCATTATATACGTAGTTTTGAGGGTTTTGGATCACCTTTCCTTATATCATGACAACCTTGCACGGAAGCTTATCCTCCGTGTTGGCAAACTGTCATTATAAATAGATAATAATGAATTTGTAAACACCGGAGCACCGGTCATCACTGTAACTTGGTTTTGTAGGTATTAAGAGCACAGCAAGGTCCAGAACTGAATCAATTGAACCCAAACAGTTGATTAGTCCTTCGCATACAAGTTTATCTTATATTCTTTGGTTTTATGTTGTAAACTACTTTTGTTTTTTGTTTTTAAGAAACAGTTTTAGCTATTTTCATCGGAATCATGTTAATACTTTCCTTGTCAAATATTTTTTTCCAGGAGCAACATTGTAAGCGATAACAAATATATGCTTCTTGGACTTTCGGATGGATCATTACTTAGCATCTCCTGGAAAGGAGAGGTAATGCAATTATAGGTGTTGAGCTGTACATTAATTGTTTATATGTACCTTATCCTGTGTACTTGCTAATATAGTAGCAAATTTGCAATTTGTTATAGCCCAACATGTTAGATACTATTCTGTCGAGTATGTTGTTTATCTTCTATTTTTCATAATTTTCTGTTGTTCTGTACAGTTCTTTGGGCCTTTTGAACTTGATCCAGGCGACAGCAATGGAGTTACTGACTTGCAACATTCACTCGGTAACGGTCTTTCTTCTGGTTGGGGATCTTCCAAAAAGGCTGCTATTGTCCAGCTCGAACTATGCTTGCCATTGAGGTTGCTATTCATCTTATATTCTGATGGGCAAATACTGTCATGTTCTGTGACCAAGAAAGGTCTGAGACAAGCAGAATATATTAAAATTGAACAAAAGTTGGGCTCCGGTGATGCTGTTTGTACATCAGTAGCTTCAGAGCAACAAATTCTTGCTGTTGGTACCAGAAGAGGGGTTGTCGAGCTATATGACCTGGCAGAATCTGGATCACTGATTCGAACAGTATCTCTGTGTGACTGGGGGTAAGCTATGTATAATATCATAAACCATGACATTACTGAGACAATTAACTGTTTAATAATTTCTGGTTATATTCTCAGTGTTGGCTATTAAATTTTCCCTGGAGCTTTCTGAAACTTGCATTTGTAACATATAAGTTTCCAAACAGCATACTACTGCCTCCTGAATTAAATCAGTTTGCATGGATCCTCCACATTTTTTATATACGAATGGGTGATATATGCTGTCTAGCACTCATTCCCATATACTTTTCATTGGAAAGTATAAAACGAAACAGACCTTAAGTAACTTGGCTTCTAGGAGCTGGGTGTTTCCTCATTATTTATGTCACCTCATTTTTTCTATGAGGGATATAAAACATGCTCTTTGTAAGAATCAAACACCTTTTCCATTGGAAGAGTTGTTATCTCTCTTTCTGCTCTCAGGAATACTAATTGTCTATTTACATCTTTATCACTATAATATTGCTTTCATAGTGATGGTTTAAAATTTATTTTGCTGTTCGAGTCAAATTGCTTTTCCTTCCATCTAGTGGGTTGTGCAGTTTTATGTGATATGCAATAAGTAGAACTTGATTGCTTAAAATTACAGATCTCTGTAGTTAATAAGTAATAGTTCGAGATATATTTGGGTTTTGACTTCAGTTGATTGTGTGAAAAACTTTTATGACTTGGCTGATTGCAGATACTCAGTGGATGATACTGGTGCTGTCAGCTGTATTTCATGGACTCCTGATAATTCTGCTTTTGCAGTTGGGTGGAAATTAAGAGGACTTACTGTTTGGTCCGTCTCTGGGTGCCGTTTGATGTCAACAATTCGCCAAATCAGTTTAAGCTCTGTATCTTCTCCCACTGTTAAGCAGGATTGCAAATATGAAGCTTTGTTGAGTGGCACATCATTAATGCAGTGGGATGAACATGGATATAGAATTTATGCTGTTGAACAAGGATCCTCGGAAAGAATTCTTGCCTTTTCTTTTGGCAAATGCTGTCTCAGTCGAGGAGTTTCAGGCATGACTTATGCTCGGCAAGTTATTTATGGTGAAGATCGTTTGCTTGTTGTGCAATCTGAAGATGCTGATGAACTGAAAATGCTGCATCTTAACCTTCCAGTTACGACTTCAATCTGCAGTTTGGGGGATTAATTTGCTTGTTTTGCTGTCTTCCCAAAATGTTCATCTCTGATATAATAATTTTGTTTGGAATCAGGTTTCTTACATTTCTCAAAACTGGCCAGTACAACATGTTGCAGCGAGCAAGGATGGAATGTACGTAGCAGTTGCTGGTCTCCATGGGTTAATCTTGTACGATATGCGGTTGAAAAGGTGGAGAGTGTTTGGTGATATCACTCAAGAACAAATGATCCAGTGCAGAGGTTTGTTATGGCTGGGAAAGATTGTTGTCGTCTGCAATTATATTGAATCTTCTGACACGTGAGCATTTGTTCCATATTTACATTTCTATCCAGTTAATTCTTTTGAAATTTGCATATTGAAAGCAAAATGTTGATGTTCATTAATTTATGTATACTTGTCATGAAGGCTGGTTTATGACCTTGAATTCCTTCCTTTGTACGAATGAATCACTATTTATGTCTTCATTTTATATGTTCTATCCATTTTGCAGCCGTAAAGCAATTTATTTATTTGATATTACGCTATGTGTATTTATTTTTGAATTGGTCTGCATGACCGATACATTGCAGGTATGAATTGCTTTTCTATCCAAGATACCACCTAGACCAGAGCTCATTACTATATCGGAAATCATTGATAGCAAAGCCTATGGTGATGGATGTCTATCAAGATTATATACTAGTCACGTATCGCCCATTTGATGTGCATATTTTCCATGTGAAATTATCCGCCGAATTAACACCTTCTAGTACTCCAGATTTGCAGGTAATGATTTTTTTTTGCTTCACATCTTTCACTAGTTTAATTTCTGAATGGTTTAATGTTCTCCACCAGTTGTTAACTTACCAGGCTTCATTTTGCACTGTGAATGAGTGATATATGAAATTTTATGTCATGCATTTATAAGTGATAAAATGACAAACAGCTTTCTACAGTACGAGAACTCTCAATCATGACGGCAAAGAGTCACCCCGCGGCAATGCGTTTTATACCTGATCAGCTTCCAAGAGAGTGTGTCTCAAGCAATCATAATCCATCTTCTTCAGATATGCTGGCTAGAGAACCTGCAAGGTATGTTTCCCATGGATTGTTAGATATAACCTTTCTATATCATGCCCCTGAATTGGTTGCGTGCACATCACATGTATCTGAACTTGCTTCGTGGTTTGGCAGATGTTTGATACTGAGAGCAAATGGGGACCTTTCACTGCTTGATTTGGATGATGGGCATGAGAGGGAGCTTACTGACTCTGTTGAGTTATTCTGGGTAACCTGTGGTCAATCAGAGGAGAAAACAAATCTAATTGAGGAAGTTTCATGGTTGGATTATGGCCATCGAGGAATGCAGGTGATTAGCCATTATGGTCCTACATTATTATGTCCAGTTTTTATTAGGAACATAGGCATCTTATGTTAGTACATTAGATATTTTCGTTATGGAAATAGTTCAATATATAGGCTTGTACAAAATTAAAATGGAATTGTTCATTGATGCAGTTCCTTTAGTACCTGGTAGCATTATTCTGTTTATTACTGCTGATACAGCAAGTATTTTATTTTTGCTCTAGTTTCTGTTATGTACTTGTCTTATATAGGTTCTGGTGGAAGTTTATTTTTACAGGTTTGGTATCCATCTCCAGGTGTGGACCCATTTATGCAGGAGGATTTTTTGCAGGTATGTGTGCACATTTACATTTAAAATTATTCCGTTAATTTATGTGCTTATCTGGAAGTGTGGCTTTATTTCATACCTTCCAAGGTGGGAGCTATATGTATTTATGTGTTTGCTTCGTTTTTTTTATGGCGAGAAATAGGTTTACCTATCTTGGCCTTTTGGCTGAAGGTTTGAACTCTTTTTGTGGTGGGATCTTTCTTTATTTTTTGTGTGTTTATGGCATCTTTATTTGGCTACAGAATAAGAAACTATCTCTGAACTGCATATATTGGACTTAGTATTGGGCTATTTGATCTTTGTTTCTTTAGTTGTTTAAAGTGACTCAACATTGCTTTATAGCTGGACCCGGAGCTTGAATTTGATCGTGAAGTGTATCCTCTTGGACTTCTTCCAAATGCTGGCGTTGTTGTTGGTGTTTCCCAGAGGATGTCCTTTGCCGCGTGTACCGAGTTTCCATGTTTTGAGCCATCTCCTCAAGCTCAAACTATATTGCATTGCCTACTAAGGCACCTTATTCAGGTACTGCTTTATTTACCCCCTATGATAAAATAGTTTATTCTTTCATGCTATGCTAAAAGCATTTATTTATTTGTAATGTGGAGGGTGTTTGCGAAAGGTGCTCACACATGAGAGATTAATATAGTTTAAACTTATGAAGCATCAATACAAGTACACCTACCAGGTACCTTAGAGCATCCACAATGGTGCCAAGGGCAACGTGACACGTGGGGATTTATTTGAAAAAATTTCAACCGTTGGGCTCCCAACTGTCTTAATTTTTGATAATTTTGTTTTGGAAGATCAGATTTATTAATAAAAAATATTTTGCCTCCTATAAATACTACACCCCTTTCATTCCTCTCACACACCTTCAATCTCTCTCAAATTCTCTGAAATTCAGTTCTCTCCCACATTCAACCCTCTCTAAACTTCTCCCTTAACCATGCCGTGCAACCGAGGTGGCAGTTTCTAAAACCTACTCAACCGTGGTTTGTATTCACTGCTCGATGAGGATTTTTAGGTCTTTCCAAGTGAAGTGATCCCTGAATCACAATCTCTTGAGCTGGAGGCCGAGGCTGAGCGCGACCTGGTACCTCATCGCCGGAGGACCGTGGAGCAGTATGTCTTCGTGCTCCTCACAGTTGGACTTTGTCGGTGCTACCCTAGTACCACTGACAAGATCAAGGGGACAGGGAGTCCGAGGCACCACTTTGGAAATGTGGTCTATGGATGAAGATTAGCGATAGGTAGCTTATTGGTTTCAGCAATCACTCGACCCATGCATGGGGAGCAACCGAACTTCAGAAAGTTTCTTACTCTTGACCAAAAGTAGAACTTGGTATTCATCTATCAATGCCCATTACAGATAGCTCATTTGTAGGAAAAAAAGAGAGAAAAATAAGGATATAGAACAATCATGCAAGATAATTGAGATTGGTCCATCATGAATGCACTAGCTGAAGCAAGGATGAAAAACCCAAGAAGCATAGCTCTTTTGCCTAACAAAATGGAGAGGGCTAATAAGTGAAAAATCCTGGTGGCACTTTACACTTGGCAACAGTAACAATTGCTTGAAAATATATATTACTCTCAAGTTATCCAAAGACTAGCTATGTCAAAAAGACAAGCATACAGCTGTTCAGGCGTTTAGAGAATATGGACATTTATTTGTTTGATCTTGAGAAAGAAACGATTCATGGTTATGTTTCAGAGAAACAGCAAGCATGGATTGGAAGTTAGAAAAGAAAGGGAAGAAGCTGTTGAGGGGCTGTTATTGTAAATGATAGTTTGTGAGCAGAGCAGGGAACACAAGTGTCAGAGAAAATAGTCCACACATGCCCAGACTAAACAGACTATTCCTTTAATCAAAATCTGAACTCTGCTCTTATCTTCAGATTAGCTATAGAACAAGTATTCAACTTGTAGAAGACTCTTTTCCAACTGATATATACCAAGTCCTTGATGGCAAAATGATGATTAAAAGGCATCCCTCTCATTTCCAATATTCAATATCTCATTAAGTCTCATGACTCACAACTTTTTGAAAACTTAAAAAATAATGCAGAACTGAAATACTAAGTACTACGTAAAAAAATTAAGGTTAACTAACAATCCTGAATTGAAATACATACCGCTATAAAATTACTAGAACTAGAAGACTCCAGCTGAATAACAAAACACTCTTTTCTGCTCAACTTTTCCATATCCTGCTCATCAAGGTAAAGTTCATAGAAGTAGTCTATCTTCCCTCTCTGCATCACCAACCAGCCTAACCTAGAGCTCTGTCCTGGGATTCTTAACATAGTAGTAAAAAAAACTTATTTTTCACAACTTTTCCATTTTGAACTGTAGGCAATACCTATGTTCTTTTTCATTAATTTTGTTCCTTATTCTGGCAATGCTAGAGGGACAAAAGGGAGGAAGCTTTGCGGTTGGCACAATTATCTGCACAAAAACCTCATTTTTCTCATTGTCTGGAGTGGCTTTTTTTTTCTTTTTTTTTAGGTGTCATTTTCCTGGATTTGAAGCTGAAATTTCCAGGTATTCATAATCTGATAAATAAAATTAAGTTGTATCAGGGATTCAGTTTGATTTATCGGATGTTAATTGTGTTTGCAATAGAAGATGTTCTAGAAGGTTAATACCATAAACATCTTTCCTTTCAGAATGCAATATAGCATTATTAGGCCCAAAATGCTTTTCTCCAAGTTGTCTATACTACGTACCATGGCTGGAAACCTTGAGGTTGATATAAGGGTTAAATTCTAAAACTACATTATGTATTGTCCACGCTTTAAACTACATTATATATTGTTCACATGCGAAAAACTACATTTATGTACTGTTCACATGCGAAAAAGTACATTATGTATTGTCCACGTCCCTAGTTTTAACGAAATATTCCAAATTTTGTAAGTAGACGACCGTGGTCAAAAGATAGTGTAGTTTAAAAGTGTGGACAATACATAACGTAGTTTTTCGCAAGTGGACAATACATAATGTAGTTTTTAACAATTAACCCTTGATATAATATTGGGATAAAGACCATTCCGGCCTATGGTAAAAGGTCGCTTTTCATGTCCTGACTGTATGTGACTTTCATTTTGAAGTCCTATCAGTGACTTTATTTAGTTGTCAAAAAATGACGAAATCTGTTAAAGATAATGCTGATTTGGACGGAAAATACATGTGATCTCGTCATTTTTTTGAAAATTAAATAAAGGTCACTGGCAGGAATTGAAAATAAAGGTCGCTTACAGTACGTACGCGGAAGCAGTGTCAAATATATCGGACGGAAAGGAGGTTTTCCCTATAATATTAGTGGCCATCTGTTGTTCATGGTCATGTTTTGATGTTTTTCCTATTCTTGGCTGTATCAACTTTTATAGCTTTATGGTCTGTCCTTGGATGTTAAATTAAGCTATTTTCAATGTGTGTATTGGTCATGGAGATGTTGGGGTATAATGGTTGATTTGCCCGTTTGTAATTTTGTGTTCCTGGGTTTTGTATTTATCTAGTTATTATATTACTTCCTAACTATATTAACTGCTTGCAGCTCAAGTGTAAGTAAGAACCAAACCTCCGTATCCAAAAGTGATACCAGCTCCTCTCTTCTGGAGAAGACCTGTGATCTGATCAGAAACTTCCCAGAGTACCTTGATGTGGTTGTAAGTGTTGCTAGAAAAACTGATGGTAGACATTGGGCAGATCTGTTCTCTGCTGCAGGAAGATCAACAGAGTATTCATTCTACTTCTACTTCTACTTCTACTTCTACTTCTCTTTCTAATTTCTTGTTTATTTAACCTCAAGTTTGAAGTGTAACTCAAATTGATACAGAAATATACTTCTGTATCTAGGGTGATTGACATGTGGTTTGAAATGATTAGATTGTGTATGCTGAAGTGGTTTATCATACAGCCTCCATGGTTTGTGGTCTTGAGGCATAAGTATTTCAATTGGTTGTCCACAAATGGCAGTATTCATCAATAATCTGTTCATTCTTATCCTTGCTGGAATTTAATATTCTCTTATCACCAAATTGGCTATTAAATGGAAGTAAAAATACATTGTCGAGTCATTTTGCATGTTTTAGGATGGAAGTCAATGTTGAGAAATAAAATATCCAATTTTACATGAATTTATTTACATCAATTTTGCACCTTTTCCTTCTTTTTTTTTTTTTTTTTTTTCCTATTTGCATATTGAGCATTGACTTGCTAGTAGTTAAAGGAGGGGGTTCTTAAAAGTATTATTGGGCCAAAAATTCATTCTGTCTTCAACATTATGTTTTGTCCCTTCTGGCTTATGGATCTTGCTCAAGTTGGTTAAATATTAGTACTTCTGCTACAAAATAAGCATCCTAGTTTCTTAAATTGGATGTTCCAAATAAATGTGTATTTTCCTTTTGAGGAAGTAAAACAACATGGATTAGCAATTATATCCTTTGTTGAGTTAGCTATTACCCCATTTTTGTTTAAGCAATTGGGAGAACACATGGGGACATAATGGAGAAGCGGCACACTAACTCCACGAATCCTTAATTTTTGCCAAAAATAAAGGCAATACTTTGGAACAAAGGGAGTAAGGACTAGATTTTTGGAAGAATTATTTTTAGTCATATTATTTGCTGTTGCAAAGGATGATGATGTTTTGTTATTTACTATGTTTTTAGGTTGTTTGAGGATTGCTTCCAGCGGAGGTGGTACCGCACAGCAGCCTGCTATATACTTGTGAGAACCATTATTTTATTCAAATATATCAAGCACTTTATCTATGCTAATTCCTCTCCTATGCACACTTACTGGATCCAAATTTGTCTTGCAAAAGGGCCTCTATATCATACCTAAGATTATTTTGATTTCATTTCATTTGTTATAGGTGATTGCCAAACTCGAAGGTCCTGCCGTTAGTCAGTACTGTGCTTTACGCTTGTTACAGGTACACATGAAATATCCAATTACCAATGTGTTCAATTTTTATTGACCTTATCTAATGTATAACAAGGTTTCTTGACGCAATGCAGGCAACACTTGATGAATCTTTGTATGAACTTGCTGGGGAGCTGGTATGACTTCGGACATAATCATATGCTTCTTTTAGCGGAACCACTGATACCTGAATCTTGTGCTGGTATTTCTTACTTATATTTTTGGCTCCCCAGGTGAGGTTCTTGCTCAGATCCGGGAGAGAATATGAACAGGTATCTACAGATTCAGACAGACTATCTCCAAGATTTTTGGGCTACTTTCTTTTTCGTTCTACCAACAGGAAGCAGTCTTTGGATAAAAGGTTCATATTCTCTTCGCTAACATCTTTTTTATGACTTCACATAGCTTGGTGCTTGGAACTTTGATATTCCAGATTTAGTAAGTAGAGATTTTTCTTTGGAGCAGCTCCTCTATCAAAGACCAGAGTGCTCATGTTGCTTCTGTTAAAAGTATCTTAGAAAGCCATGCTAGCCATTTGATGTCAGGGAAGGAACTTTCGAAGCTTGTTTCGTTTGTCAAAGGCACTCAGTTTGATTTAGTTGTAAGAAAATCCCACATCTCTCATTCAGGATAATTATCTTCTGCCTTGAAGTGATTTTATGTTGTTTGGTATGGATTAATTGCAGGAATATCTTCAACGAGAAAGATATGGATCTGCACGGTTGGAGAATTTTGCTTCAGGGCTTGAACTAATTGCGCAAAAGGCACGAGCATCTTAAGTTTTTTTTTTAAAAAATATTTATGATTCTATGGGCTTTTTGATCCTAAGCCAGAACATTAAGGCCTTTATAACATTTTATTTTGGAAAGAAAAAAATCTATTAGTGCGTGTTCATTAGGTTGGGGTTGGGTGGAGGGATTGAAAAGAAGAAACTTAGAATTTAGATGTTTAGCCAATAACTATTGAATATGCGTGTGACAATACATAAACATGCTAGGGATAAAGATGACGATATGACTAACTTCCCGTGATGATTTCTAATTCACTCAATGTAACGAGTTTGTAAATTCATTGTGCTTAATCAAAATTTTCACATGACCACTGTAAAAATATTTCAACTTCACAATCAAAACCCTATGTTAAATGCCCAAGTCAAAAGCGGTATTAATGTTTATTTTTTGTATAAATATTTTTAGATTGCCTTGCGTTTTTTACTAACTTAATTCTGTCACGGGTATAAATTTACGCTATTTATCAATGAAGTTCTGAATTGCAATAAGTATCAATAGAAGGGAGATAATTTTTGTTAAGTAAAATGTGTACCAAAGCAATGATAGCAATCAATCTTATGTAGAAGGGTATACTATACAATTGATTCTTTAAATAAACATAAGATTGATATATCAAGAATTGGGCTCAAGATCACCCTTGTGTAGAAGGGAGCTCCAATTCTGCTACTTGATCCCCCACCTTGAGAGAGGCCCAACACCCAACAGGAGTAATACATTGTCATTTGCTTAAAACTTTTAATTCATGAAATACTGTAGTAATTGTTTTTCTTTTAGTATGCCTTTAGGAACCTTTTACTTATTCTATTGCTTTCATTTTCCAGCTTGAAATGGGTACACTGCAAAGCCGGTTGGATGCTGAATTTCTATTGGCTCATATGTGCTCTGTTAAGTTCAAGGAATGGATAGTTGTCCTTGCTACTCTGTTAAGGCGGTCTGAGGTAAATTGATTTTAACTCGTTGCTCACAACCTATTGTGTCTGGGTAGGTCATTAATGTTCATATATGCCAGTGTCATCTTATCCGTGGATAAGTGCCTTGTCAAAGGCTCATAAAGAATTATGGTTTGAACTTTCACGAGTATGAAAGCAAGGACCAAGTAAAGTATGGTTATGAATTTCAATGAGTGATCTTTTTTTGTTTTGAAGGAGATTTTGGTTGTGTTTGGGTAGTTTCTATGTGGAATTGGGAACCAGCCCCTCCTTGGTGTGTAAATTACAGGAGAAGCAACATATTTTTAACCCCATGTCCATTCCCATTCCTTAATGTCACCCTATGTCATTGCCATTTTGCCAAACAGCAATTGAGATGGTTTTAAATTTTGCACCACTTAAGGTGATTCTCATCCCCATACCCAAATGCCTGTCCAAATGCAACCATTTGTCTACTACTATTTTGTTTGAAATGTTCATACAATATCCGTGTTAGTCATAACATGGTGCCTTTGTATTAAACGCATTACCTTAACGACAAGGTTTTCTTAGATGAAATTTTAAAAATAATAACCAATTCTTTGCACAAGCTGTAATTTTTTGGGGTTAATGAAGGCTGAAACATGATGTGATAGATATCAAGGTACCAACTACTTAAGATAGAGTGGGGATGAAGTTCTTGACTAGGAAAAGGAACATTTTTACTTTTCATCCTCCAACACAAAATGTGGGCTTCTAGTTGGAGGGCCCAACAGTTATATCATGTGGTCATTAACTTCACATTGTTATAAAGTCAGATCCAAAAAAGAAAACATCAGGTCTGGTATTATGTTCAACTTTTCCCAAACCCTAAAGTTTTGGCTATTCGGTAGAGGATTCAACTACTATTTCAACTGGTCTATATTTATCAACTTTGAGTTCTCTAAATAGAGATGTGCCAGTTTCCCTTCAATGCCTACGAAATTCCTATATTATATATTTGCCATCTTAGAAAAGACTTTTGCTTTAGTAACCCAACTTGAAACAGGTTCTTTTTGATCTCTTTCGTCATGATATTCGGCTATGGACAGCGTATAGCACGACTCTACAGGTTAGTCAAGCAACACCGTAGTGGTGATAGTTGATGTCGGTAGCATGTATATATAGCTAATCTTACCGTCCTCATTCTGTTTCAGTCACATCCAACATTTGCTGAATACTATGATCTGCTTGAAGACATGGAAGAGAGACTTTCATCTATAACAAGTTCAGAAGAGACATGAAGGCTTATTTGGGTCTTCGACAGTTATAAGGAAATATTGGTTTAAGTTGAACCAATACTTTTTGAAGAAATGCTGCTCTGTGCTCCTTGAATGTAAATGAATGTCTGTCAAATCAAATGCCTGAGTGAGTGCCAACTAGGCAACTGTGTGAAATGTTTTAGATAAGTTTAGCATTTAAATATACACGCCTGGACCCTCACAATTCTCAAAGTTGCTCTTTCTTGTAGATAAAGGGCTAAACTTCTATCAAGGTCTGTATTCATAGCCATCCTTCTTCCTTGTGTTTCTTTTCTATCTTGCATAATTTATAAAATATATTCTCCTGAACTCTCCTGTCCCGCTGAGTTAAAGAATAGGTCATCTCTATGTATTTTTGCCAGAATAAGCGTTAGATATTGATTCTACACGTTTTTTTGATATCAAGTGCATTAACTTATTGGCTCTTTCTTTGAACTGATTATTGCATGCAATTCCGACTGTTCCATCAAGGGTTGGATCATACTTGAATAAAATGATGTTGAAGGTGAGGATTTCCGGCCATTTTGTACTATCTTACATAACTTTTTGCTGAATGAGAGGAATACATTTAGTTTTTTCAGTGCATGTAATAGAGAAATGACCATACATATATATATAAAGGAAAATTTCATTCCCAGCTTATTTGTTTCACTCAAAGCAGATATTACATATTTGATATTAATCACAAGGTATAAAGGCGGAGACACAGTGGCATGATTTTACAACAAAAACAAAAACGTAGTGTTTCTTAGATGATGATATGATGCAGCAAGTGGATTGATCACCAAGTAAAGCTAATGGACTCGAAATGCAGGTTATCTGCCAATCCGGAGGAACAAATGGCTGCAACTTCATGCCTCATCTTCTTCGGACCGCTCACCAGAACCCCTACACTTTCTCCTTGGCACTCGAACAATAACCCTGCAGTAATGTAAGTGAAGCATCAGTTTGTGTTTGGCCAATCTAATCTACAAGTACTAGTAATGGACAAGACTTACTCTTGAGGTCAGGTCTTGCACCGTAGTGCACATTGGTAGCTTCCACAAGAGACTGCTGTGGCAGGCTCTCCAGTTCTATGTCATCACCACCACTACCACCACCTACC
>JAYMSV010000474.1:0-16897 GCA_036897745.1 Erodium moschatum
AGGAGACTTCAACCAATGGGAAGGCGGCGTCGCGACGACGCCCGAACAATAATAACAACGCTCTTCTCCTCATTTTTTTTTTGCTTCAATCAACCACAACATGTCATATGTCTAGTTTTATTTCATTCAATGTATTTCTCTCTCATCTAGCAACTTGTTAACATCATCTTAATGGAAGAAAAAAGTATAGCATGAGTAGCTATATTTTCTCTTTTTTATACTGTTCCCTGTGACACCGTTTTTCTCTCATCAAACTACATTTGAACTAGAAGGAATGTTATCAAATGAAGATGTTTTAATAATCAAGATAGATTGACTAGTTTAGACGAACAATCCGTGATTAAAAATCTATTGTTCATATTGTAATAGACATCCGTCTAGGAACAAACACGAGAAAAATTGTATAGTTTAAGAATTTTAGTGTAGGTGGACAAAAAAGGGGTTCCGAATTAATTATGGTTTACCACGATAAAAAAAAAATGTCCTCCAAGTGGAGTCCAATGTTGAGTATTGTGACGCATAGGAAATGTGGATTTTATAACATCTCATCCTAAGGTTCGAACTCAACAATTTGTATCCAAAATTCGAAATAGATATGAAGAGGCAAAAAGAAAGTAGTTGGTGAAGGAACACACCTTTAGGCCCAGCAACGAAGCAGCAATAGGATGAGGTTTGGACCTGAAACCAATCCAAATGGCAAAGAGTCAAGAGACCCTCTAAACCACCCACCACAAACTCAGATTCTGGAGAAGATAAAAATCCAGAAAGCCCTGACCCACACACACCCGAACAAATCTGCATAACATGAAATATCAGATCATTCAAATAACCAGCACACATATTTCCCCAAGATAAAACCTGAAAATTTGCAAGCATGACAGCTCTAACCTCAATCACTCCACACTCATCCTCGTACTCTCTCAACCCAAATCTTCAATCCTCATCACTGTTTTTGTCCCCCAAGACTGCTCGAAGCAATTGTTATTGCTGCGTCGGATCGCTCAGGGATTGGAGGAGAGGACTGCCTTCACTGGCTGCCTCTCGAAGCCTCAAGATTGTATGTGCAGCAACAAAACCAGCAAAATCACCAGGTATATGTTTGTAACTTTCGGGTTCATCTTTGAAAAGATAAGTGTGTACTACTAGCTTGACCCTTGTCTTGTCTTGTCTTCTTTTGGAGGGATCAGCTGAAACAGAATGGAAACTTAAGAGGGAGTTACTACTGCAGAAAAAGGTACAGCTTTCTCTCTAAACTACAAACATGCAGTCAATAGTTTCAATGATAGAAGCTGATAATATGATAGCATTAGAAATAGAATTGGGCTTTTTTATCAAGGGACAAAAAACACTGTAAAACTCCAAGCATCAGTTAACTGGGAACTGCATAACAACTTAGTCAAAGTGTAGGCACTTCAGAAACACTCTGCTTATAGGAGCATCACCAATGGGATTAGTACACTGGAGGGCGAATCCAACCAATTCGCCCATTCTCCCATAGCTCTTAAGGCGATAAGTTAGGCTAATCCGGATGAATAGCCACGTGTTGTGTGGTAAGTGATCAGAAGGTGGGCAATTTCAATTACCCCGGTGAGTGAAGCGGGGTGGGGCAATGATTCCTTCTCCCCAAGTTGGGCCATTCGTCAAAAAATCTCGTTTTCGTCAATTCGCCTGTTGAATTCACCCCAAATCGTCTTGCATTGCATGTGGTACAAGTAGACTGGCAATCCGGGGTAAATCAAAACAAACCCAACTCAAACTCAATTAAGAATGATGATATTATGTTGACATGACACTAAGGGGGCTATGTTTTAGTTCAGAAATATGTTGGTGCTCAAAAACCATTTATCAACCTAAAGAGTATTTCTTCATAGACGAGATGGGCATGAAGCTAGACTAAAATCATAAGGAATGTGATGGTGTCAATACCACTAAGCAATCAGATTTATACTCCAGAAATGTTTCGTTTTTCCAGGTAAGGAGCGTGGAAGTGAAGGAAGCTTTGCGCCTTCAGAAGGAGAACAACTTTGTGATTCTTGATGTGCGGCCTGAAGCAGAATTTAAAGAGGTCAGCATCCTCGCTATAGATTGAACTATTATAACAGACGAAAAGAGAGAAGATAACCAAGATATGCAAACTTAAGGTTGAGAAATAATCACAACATGTTTTGATTTCACAATTACTCCACTATTATGGTCTCACTCATTAATCAATTTCACCTGTTAGAAAATATAAGTTGTAGGAGCCTATAATCCTACTTCTGCGAATATTGTTTTTGACTGGGTCATTTACAGTGAATGAACAAAGAGATATAAGTCTAATTTTAACCATGTTGCAGGCTCATCCACCAGATGCCATTAACGTGCAAATTTACAGGCTTATAAAGGAGTGGACTGCATGGGACATTGCTAGGCGTGCCGCATTTGCATTTTTTGGAATATTTGCAGGCACGGAAGAAAACCCAGAATTCATACAAAGTATGGCAAAAGTTAATGTAGTTATGCTATCATTCTATCTCCTTAGATTTAGACATATCACACATTTAAACATTCTATGACATTGTTTTGGGATATGCAATCAGGTGTTGAATCAAAATTAGACAAAAATGCAAAGATAATAGTTGCTTGCTCAGCTGGGGGAACAATGAGGCCAACACAAAATCTCCCAGAAGGTCAACAATCAAGGTCATTCAATTCAACCTTCCATTTTTATTTACTATCTCATTTCCCTTTCATCTTATTATGAGACTTTATTCCACCTACTACTTCATTATACTAGAATTTACAAGTACAACATGCTACATCTGAACTATTATCTCCAATTTGACTTTTCACTACATGCCCTCAAGACCTCCCATTTTCTATCCCACTAGGTTGTGTTAACTTCCTCTCAAGAAGGATAATATCGGGGAATAATTGCAAAAACTTACGGTGAACTATGTGTGTTTTGCAAATACTATCGGTGAACTATTTATATTTTAAATGGCATCCCCCAACTATTTCCAGTCTGCAAATCAACTAACGAGGTTATTTTTCGGTAAAAAGTCAAAACTGTATACATAGGGTGCCAAATTGCAAAACAGGTATAATGTAAAGGGAAAATTTGTCATTTCCATAAAAAAAAATTGAAGTCACATGACTAACTTCCGTTAAAGATAGCGGATTTACAGATGGAAAATAGTTGGTGGGGATATTTTTTGTGAAAAAAAGTAGGTCACCGATAGTGTTTGTAAAACGCACATAGTTCACCGCAAGTTTTTGCAATCATCCTTGGTAATATTGTATCAATAGCCCAGTTCTTAAACGAGAAAAGAAACATTTATTTTATGACAGAATGGGTATCAAATGAAGCAATCAAATTATCAAATGAAGTACTTATACATCTAATCTGGTGATTGCTATAATTGGTAATTCTACTTGATGCAGGTCACTGATAGCAGCCTACTTGCTTGTCCTCAATGGATATAATAACGTTTTCCACTTAGAAGGGGGGCTTTATAAATGGTTCAAAGAGGATTTACCAGCAGTTTCAGAAGAATAAAACATTATGTTGTGAAGATGAAGCTTCAATGGAAGATCGAGTTTTGTACCAATCAGAATCAGAATGTATTTTGCACCATCAACTAGCTCTACCTTTGGGCATGGAACGAAGATCCTATTCTATTGAACACTAATTTTTGTTCACTCTACAAAAGCACATAAACAAAGTATCACCGAGGTAAAATTCATGAGTCTCATCACCAGATTAACATTTCCATCTCTAGTAAACAAGCTCAGATCCTTGTTAAGAACAAAAAAGTTAACATTAAGAACTGAATCGGTAAACATGAATTTCATCGGCTTTTACACTACCTGATAATTGATTAAGTGTTCTGGTGAGCAAATTTATCTCTGGCCGGATCGTACATTCCTCCAAAATCAGCCACCGTCCACCACCGCATCAACGTCTCCAACACCGTCCTCACACTTAACACATCTCAATCCACAGATCAAATCAAAACAAAATCGGCACCGCGTAACACCATGACTCCGATTCGCAAATTAGTTACCTGGAGGTCTCTAATCATCGGAGAATAATGGAGCAGATCTGGCGTTGTGAGCGCCAATTTCGTTCTCGGCCATCGGGAAAGAGCGAAACCTAGAGTGGTCTGGCTCGACATCGGAAGCGAACAGTATCTCCTCCATAGCTACTCTCAGCTGCTTAGCTTCAATTCGAACTTGGAATCACCAGAAATGAACCAAAACGGTTGTGCTCTCGATTTCGCGCTCTCTGCTTTTAGCGCCAAAATTGGAAAACAAAATGAAAAAAGTAGCAAAACGTTTCAACTTTTTAAAAAGGTAAATTCAAATGTGTATTAATTTGGTATATGTATGTTACATGTAAAGCTTTTAAATCTTTATAAGTAATTTGTATCGGACTAAACTACATTTGATCATCGTGAACCTTCCTTCTCCGTCGGTTCTTCTCTCCGGCTTCCCGTTCTCAGGAGGCCGTACAATTTCCGAAACTCCTTTACCGAGGGAATGTTCTCGCTACAAAACACATTGCCTGACTCGGACACCCAAACCCGGGTTGATTGGGCTTGTAGGGCCGAAATTACCGATTTCAGGGCCCGAGTCGGCGAGCTCCGATTCGATATCATGATTTCGCCGATCTCGGCCGGGCTCAGACTCGCTCCGCTTTGAAAAATATCCTCCAATTGACCGAAATACTTGTGGTCCTTCACGCCCAAGTAACTACTCGCCAAACTCTTCAACAGAGAAAAGTCGCAGTGCGAGAACTGCACGTGAACATCGACCCTTCCCGGCCTCATCACCGTTCTCTACGTACATGTCGTTACCACTATCGTCGCCACACCGTCTAGGTTGCAAGTTGACATCTTCTTATGGACCGTTCTATCTCCGCCGTCTTTTTGGGATCCATAGACGATGTGCGTCCCTGCACGACTCTCCCTGGCTCTCGACCTCGACATCCAGACTTTTCGATCTCAGACGAGTAAAGGTTTACACCTCAACAGGTCAAGACAACCCCCCGAAAGGGCTTCTAACTTTTTGCCCCTGCTTAATTGTTGTTTTTGTTGTTTGTCCTCTAGTTTATCTAATATGAGTTTGTCTTTTAGCCTAGAGCATCCTATTTATGATGAGGTCCCGAACTATTTTTTCGATTGTACGAGTTTAATCCCTGTTATGTTAGTGTTTGACATTGTTAATGAAATATTCTACTACCATCTAAAAATAACTCACTCATAACCCCTTGATTAAACAGGCCCCTAACACACATTTAAGCATCCACTAATCTAACAATTAAACTCTTCCACCACCTCGTCTTCTTACCCACATAATAAGTTAATGATCTTAATAATATATTACTAATAATTCATATAATAAGATTAACACTAACAAACAATATATCCGCGAGGAAAAATCGAAAACCTTCACGGGCTCCATCGCCGCCGTCCACAATCACGTCTGTGTCTCTGGGGCTCGGAAAGGAGTATCTTCTTTCTACACGAGGTGCTCTCCCTATGCCACCGTCATGCCGCCCCACACTACAAGCCCTAGCATGCCTCGAGAGAAACCTAGAGGGGAGCATAGCACTTCACTTTTTCAAAAACTTCTCCCTTTTCTAACTTATCACTTACCAACTATAACGCTCCATGTTTAAAATAATGTATAGTTTAGAGAAAAGAAATACTATAACATCAATCTTCTCTAGACTAAATACACATACATGTATAAACTACGATAGTAATATTTACAAATCAAGAGCAAACTCCACAACTGATCGGAGCTCGTCCCAGTTACTTTCCGTGAAGAACTGATGATCCTCATTCACATCTGTATTCGAAAAGCTCGAAGATGACACCGTCGATGGCTGCACTTGTGTGATTGATGAACTCATCTGATCATGTGCAACTCCATTATGATTCATCCACTGCTGATTACTGTAAGAAGCCATAACAGTACTCGAGTTCATCTCGGCATTATTGTTATTAGCAATGGGAGCACCAAAGTCAATGTAACACTCCTGACTAGCAAAGTTGTTGCGAGGTTTCGATATGGTACCAGAACTGGTACCCGGTCGAGATTTAGCTGCCAGTTCTCTCCAATCTGGAGTGTACTTTCTGTGCGTTGAATTTCTCTTCAAAATCCGACATAGCGTCCATATCTCCTGAAATTGTAAATACGAACAAATTACAAAACAAATATACATAAAAGTTACACTTTGTATAACACGTATAGTGTAAAAGGAAAAACCATCAATTCCAAAATATTAAAGTCACGTATTTGTGATCTAACTAATTTCAGTTAAAAATAACATATTTGTAAACGACAAATAGTTCACCCATAATATTTACAAAAAAAATAGTTCATTAATAATTCACCGCAACATTCTGACTAGGGTACCTAACACGATTTCCTTCGAAAGTGCATACGCGAATAAATGATTTTTGTTTTCTTACCGCTTCCTGGTTGGCAGCGGATGTAGGGTTGTTGCCGGAGAGAGAGCTGGGCAGGCGAAACTCGTGCATCATCCAGTCAGTTTTGGTGCCTTTACCGGCAGAGCCGCGGTAGTAGACGAGGGTCTTCTTGAGGCCAATGCAGTCACGGCCTTCTCCGCCGTGGGAGTAGACGGGCCTGTCTATGCCCGTAGCTTTCCAGAACCCGGAAGCTGTGACTCTGTTGGGTCTTATGCTGTTCCTGTATTTTCTTCCTCTTCTGCAGAAAAAGTACCACTCTTTGTCTCCCACATTGCTACTTTCTACATAATAATTAATAATAATATGATTGTGTCAGATAAATCACTCTTGTATATATTTTGCATTTATGTTTGATAAATCAATATAAGTAGGTGTTTGATTTGTAATTAACTGTAGGAGTGGCAAAATTAGGATTTTGATATGTTGTGGATTAAATGATTTCGCGTCTAGGGTTAGTACTAGTCAATAATTCTTAGAATTTGAACATTAAACCTCTCATTTTTCAAAATAGATAAAAAAAATTTGATATTTCATATATCTCATAGAAGAAAAGAAATAAAAAGAAAAGTAGATTATGACAAACACTAGAAGTGCTATATTTTACATAATTATATCATTGAAATATTTGGTTTTTGAAATATCATAAAAATATTAAATACTCTCTAATTTTTAGTGTGGATTGTACATAACACATAGATATACAAGGTTACAATAATTGGATTTTCTAGATTGCTGGAAAATTTATTTTATTAGGCAGCATGATCACATGAAAAAATTCTGATAATAAAATGATTTGAATCTTTCGAGGGGAAAGTTAGTAATTAAGTAAGATCCAAATTAACCTTCGTACTTAGATTCCAAGCACCAAAAAGACAGTAATCAAACCAATATATTTATTTGCAGGTTACTATAATCAGATAGAGTAAATTGATGAGGGAAAAGAAACCAAAATTGCTGTAATAAACTTCATACTTGGAAGATCCCATGGATCGTATTTGTAAATATCAGTCTCTTTGATGAGCTCGATTCTCAGCTGTTGTTTATTAACTTTCCGCCGAAGATAAAACCCTACCAACTCTTCGTCCGTGGGATGAAATCGAAACCCTGGTAGCACAACTTCATGATCATCTTGATGAACCTCAAGAGTACCAGAGCTACTACTCATGATTGATCAGATTTTTGTGTGGTTTTAGGTTAAGTTTTGTGTGGTAGAGAGATAGTTATCATCGAGACGGGCTAACTTTATATATATTTACATCTTCTTCTATTGATTGATATAGTTTATCATGAGGAATAGAAGTTGTTGAAAAAAATGTCCAAGCTAGGTCAAGTCTTGCCTTTTGACTTGAACCTGCACATCTTTAATCAATTAGAACAAGTCATTGTTCATTTTACTCTTGTGATTATGATGTGTTGCCATTTTAGACTTTTTCGACCCCTTTTGTTAACTTCACTACTTAAAACTTATATGTATACCAATTGATGAACTGAGCTTTTTTGTCCCTTAAGGCGGAGAAGACTTTTAGGCAACACAAGTCATGCAATATGATATCACGTTGCTATCTTAGTCTTCCTCCATCTTAGGTGACAATACAAGTTTGTTTCTAAAACATATTTAGCGGCACCCGGGCTTATTTGTGAAATAACTTTATTTCAAAATATAATTGCATCATACTTTTTAGTTTTATTTTTTTTAGTAAAGTTACGATATTATTTTTAATGAGTTCTTCGGTCGGATAAAGGGATATCCAGATCGGTAAATAAAACATTCGATCGAGTAAAATCAGGTAGGCTTTATTAAGGA
This sequence comes from Erodium moschatum, assembly GCA_036897745.1. Classification (NCBI taxonomy): domain Eukaryota; kingdom Viridiplantae; phylum Streptophyta; class Magnoliopsida; order Geraniales; family Geraniaceae; genus Erodium; species Erodium moschatum. The sequence goes on from JAYMSV010000474.1 coordinate 8,284, forward strand.
CAAATCCGGGTTTGCACTAAAAATAAAGACTAGTTTGCAAAGATTTTAGAGTCAAACTAGCCCATTGCACCTCATATTTAAAAATAAGGTTATTTTGCAAAATATCCCCACCCCACATGACTATTCTTATCAACCCAAGAGAGATTTTTTTTGTATTTTTTGTTTTGTTCAAATCTTAATTATAAAAAAAATTCATCTTTTTTTTTCCAAGTGAGATATTTTAGAACCTTCATATCATACTTGTACATAGATCAAAATAGCAAACAAACTTTATATATGTTGTGTAAATTAAAAACTGAAATAATAATTATATTTTTGTTGTTTTGTGAAAATACGTCGTGCTATCATCACCTCCATGTAATATATTAATTCGAGGGATGTGATGGTGACATAGTTTGACTAACTAGATGCGCAAATACTTATTTTGTCTATGTTGTTATAGTATATTCTTCAAACAAGAATAATATAAAAGTCAATCTAACAATATAGTTTTCAACCTTCTTCCCTTTATTACAACACACCTTTTTGGAATAACAGGTCTCGATAGATTTGTAAAGGTTTTGAAGTTTCTTAATAACAAACAAATAACACATTCAAAAAAAATCTTTAGAACATTTTCAGGATAAACACTGAAAGAGGTGCAAGCTTCCAAGTTATTAGTAACCTTTTGTGTTTCTGTTGGAATTGATGAAAAGAAGAAGACTAAGATTAGGAACATGTCTTAGTCCTCATGGTCATGGGTCAATTTGCAAGCTTATAGAAAATAAATGAGCTTTTAATATTTGATTATTGTAACCTTTATATATATATATGTACTTGGTCCAACACTATATTCAGTCCAAGTTGGTGATCAAACTGAATCAATATTACTGGTGCATGGTTGGTGTATAACCCCATTTAAAATTTCAGTTTTTGTAAGGGCCCTTTCTTCTTTTTGAATAATTCCATGTTCTGTCTCCAAACACATTAAAATGATTGGTTGATATTCTACACCCAATATAGTAAACATAATCAAGCCAAACCAAACCAAATTAAAATGAATCAATTGTTTGCATATATCCACACCACTAACATGATTAAAACTTTATAAGTATTGTGGGTATGGGCAGTTACACAATGTTGTCCCTACTATGTCGTTCCTTTAATCGAGAGTGTCGCGTATATCGCTAAATACAATTCTCTGCTATGTAAGAGCTGTTTTGAGGATGAGAATTACTTGTTTTTACATTGTTCATATGCGTGAGGTTTGTACAATAAACTATATAGTTGATGACGTATGGTTTTGGGGTATGTCGATTGACATTTTGAGCTCATCTACCGAGCTCAGGTCGAGCCTTTGGACTCAGTTTTCCTGTGTTTTGTGGTCCGTTGTGTGCGTGCCAGTGTAGTTTGGGCGGACTGGATGGTAAATCCGGGAGCTTGCCCGAGGGCCTTCAATTGGGAACACACCTGGTTAGCTGCCGCGAAGATCAAGGAGGTGTGGGCGCTTTCGGCTCTCTTTTGCATGTGTTTGTTTTAGGCTTTATTTTGATTGTGGTCTTTGTTTTTTTCCAGTTCCGAGGTCGATCCCTCCTTCGGAGATAACATCACCTTGCTTTGTACGATCTTTTTTCACGCAAAGTTCAATAAATTATTGTTTATAAAAAGAGGATTGCACTTCAAATAATCCGTATTAAATGTTTGTTATAAATTTGACATTTCTGACTGATCTCACAAAACAAAATCTTGATTTTGAAATTTTGACTTTCATTCGTGTATATATATGTGTGAAATATAATACTTCAATAATTGTTGTCACAAATTTCAACTGTCTTCACATAAATTTTGAGTTTCAAACATTTGGGCTGTTGAAAATGAAGTTTAAAGGATGGGATCTTCCTCATATGTGCACCGCTAAGACCACAGATGATATCAATTTGACCGGGTTGAATTACATGTAAATGTTTCTCGAATCTCGGATCATTTCATGATTTTGTCACTACTCTTTTTTTTTTTTTTGATGTAGTTTAGTTTAGTTTAGTTAATGTAACGATGACGAGTAATGTGGTTGAATATAGGACACGTGGAATGGACCAAACAATGAAGATGGACCGGAAAGTCAAGGTCACCATGAAGTAGAGTATCGAAAGCCTGACTTTTTACAGCCACCGCACACCAATTCTTAGTCAATCGGAAAGACTGACTCTCAGAAAAAGAAAATGTCAAAGTCCTCAGTCAATAACTAGGTTTTTGTTGGTTTTTATTTTTTATTTTCCCGACCCTTCCATCAAAGTTGGACCCCATTATTCTTCATGTCTATGTCTTCTAGTTAAACAAGACATAATAGTTAATTTGTTTGCTAATATTACTTGTACCGAAGTATAATTATGTTCGTACGTGGTTATATATGTGTTTTTTTGAGTTTAAAAAAGAATGTTTGTCGTATATTATATATCAACGTAAAGATATACAGTATGTTGAACGCATAAAACATACGTAACAATACATACTCTACTTGCTAAACAATGATATTATATACTCCAGACCGAACATCGCAACCTAGTACGCACAAATAGTGTAACAAACGTGCACCCACATCTAAAAATAATACAATTATTATCCCAGATTCAAACTCAATACCTCTCATATGAAAAGTGAGACCTGAACTAGTGGAGTGTCCCCTTGAAGACCTATTCACATGTTAATATTTATTCGAATTCCGTCACATGTATGTATATAATAATATTAAAAAGAAATGTTCATCTAAAAAAGGTCCTTAGGGCCTAGGGTTTGCCTCCATCACCAACGGTTTTGCGGCTCCTTTGTGATTGTTGGTGAAGTCATTGGCCACCCTCCAAGTGATGGAACATCCCTTTCTATTCCAATGATACAAGACTATCCCCTAGCGTTCTTGACGAAACCCACTATGTCGGTTAAAGCTTCTTTTTACATAACCAATATGCTCGTTAGGAAATCTCGAGTACCCATATATCTAGTTTCTATGTTTTATTTTTCATGTTCATTTAATTTATTAAAAATTTACGAGGCAAAATAGATCTTTGATAAGAGTTTAGAACACCAATACATCAAATATACGAGGTTCTCGAACTATTATCCAGAAGAACCCTGGATACGTCCTACAAAACAAACAAGTGAAACAGCACACTGATCCGTTGCATACGATACGGGCATGCATGAAAGAATTAGTAACTGGTAGGAGCGAAACGGCACATGCTGGTGTCGTATGGACTTTAATGGGCTTGACTGGAACAGGCCTGTTAAATGTTGGGCTGGTTATAAGAGGTTTCACGAAACCTATCTTTGTAAGGGTTGGATTTTTCACTTTCCTTTTTCTACTCTGTATAAATTAACTGACAAAGCCTGAAACTGTCGCTGTCACTCTCCATCAGTTTCTCGATGACGCCTCCGAACTCCGATCAGTTTCACGGCCAAGAGAAATCCGATCAGGAAAATCACCCTCCACCACAACCTTCTGAAACCCTAAACCTAGAAGAAGAAGAGGAGACGACCCTCCGAAACCCATACCCGCTCGACCCACTTAGCGACGATGACGACCCGGATGGTTCTAAGTCATCGTCTCCGCCGCCGCGGGCCTCCCCCGCCGGTCGGCAGCGGAACAAGGCAGCGAGGCGGCGGCGGAATGCTCAGGAGAGGAAGAAGCGGGTGAAGCTTGAAACTTTGCTTTCCGAGTTCAAGCTGATTCCTTTTGTGCCCGCCAAAGCCCTAGACTTTGCCGGCCACGAGAAGCTCCTTCAGCGACTGGGCCTGTGGGATTTTGTGCATTTGAAGTTCGGCCCTACCGTGCGTGGTGATCTGGTCGCTCAATTGATCGCCAATTTCAATTCGGCTCAGAGGGCGAGCAGTGTCAATGGGGTTAGGATCCTGCTGAACCGGGCCGACATGGCGAGAGCTCTGAGGCTGCCTCCTCCAGGGAAGAAAGATAATGGTGCTGAGGAAGTTGAATCGATTGGTTTTGTGGAGGATTTGGTGTTGAATTGGATGGTTCTCCATGGGGATGTGTGGATGATGCCTAATGAGGTTAGGAAAATGTTGAATGTGATCAAACAGGGGCATCCGGAGAAGGTGGATTGGGCCACTTTGATATGGTTTATGGTGGAGAAGGAGTTGATGCTTGCCCCTCATTTGAAGGATTGCTACTATGCATCACATTTGCAGTGTTTGATAAAGTCGCAGCATGCGGAGTTGTTCGAGGAAGAGCCTAAGGTGGATGTTAATGTGGAAGTGCAGGATCAAGATGTTGTAGATGGTAGTGATGATGTCAAGATGGTTGATGCTGCTGATGATTTACAGGTAGTAGATTTGGAGGAGTGTAAAATTGAACTCAATCTTGCTCTGCAAGATAATGCTGAGAAAGATGATGGTAATGCTGAGAAATATAATGATGATGGTGAGGAAGAGGAAGAGGAAGAGAAGGAGGAGGAATGTGGTGAGGGTGAAGATGACATGGATTTTGAAGAATGTAAGGGGGAAGAGCCAGTGCAGTGGCTTTTGGGTGGGAAGAACATTGGAGGCGAGCATTACTCGCAGAGCTGTAATCTTGGTTACATTAAGGATTCAGATTTCGAGGAAGAAACACTAGATGAGGAGGAGGAAGAAGAAGATCAGCATGATGGACGTTTTCACCTTTCCCCGAATCCATTTGGTCAAGGATTGCAACATCATAACCATTCACCAGGAGACTTTCTTTCTTCAAGAGCTGAGAGTCATATGATTTCTGATGGTCCTTCACCTTTTGGTAATCCACACAAGAGAGGATATGGGGTTGAGGATGCTATACCTCTTCCTCATTGTGGACTCAATAAACGATTAAGAAGTGATGGATCATTTGATAACAAATCTGATGATTTTTACTCATGCATGGATCAAATGCAGCTTTTGCTGGGGAAAGCAAGGATGATGTATGACACAAAAGAACATGTTTCTGCAGAATCAAGCATGAATCAACAGGCTTTGCTTAACGAATTGCAACAGCGAGATCAGACTATCCACAACTTGCATAACCAAAAGCTTGTAGAGCAGCATCAAACAAAAGTACATACATACAGGCTTGAGCGCGAGCTTATTATGATGGGAAATCTCTTACAGAGTTACAGAAAGGCATTGAAGGAAACCCAACGAAATTTTGCTGAATACAGATCCCGGTTCCCCCAGCCAGATAAACCCCTCTACAAGGACGTTCCTGAATCTGGAGGTCTAGTTTTGAGCACCACAGAGTGTGAAAAGCATCGTTTGAAGCAATTAGAAGTGATGAGGCTGAACCAAACGGTGATCAAGAAGATGCTGAATGACTTTGCTGCAAGATGGACCGATACATTCGATGGCTATCTTGATGAAGTTTGTTTGATGGAAAGCAAATTGCTTGACATTGATAAGGAAGTTAAATCCATTAAAACACCGTCCTTGAAGTTGGGACACAAGGTTTCTATAGGGCCCGAGTCGACTGAATGTTCTTCCAAAGAGTAAACTGTTTGGTGAGTCTGATATCCATATATTTAATCTTATACCATACTGAACCAACATTCAAGTGAAATGTATTTCAGTTACAATTTGTTTCATGAATATCATTCTTTGCAAGCTACTGATATTTGTATAATCTTTGTATTTACATTTTCATTAGTACTATGATCAGTCCAAAGAAACAACAATTTGAAACACAGAGAGGAACAAAGGAGAAGATACAGAAACTAATTTGAATGGTAATAAAAACATTCACCTCTATAGTCATGAGAAGCAGAGAAGAGACGACCAAGTTCGCAGAGGATAGTTTGGAATGGACTTAAACCCAGAGTCAACCATCAAGCAAGCCCAATATATACCAAGCAAATAAATAATTTTATTAAGCCCATTGACGTCTTGTGTTGGTCCACAAGATTTGTCTTGACACAGTTTTAATTTGAATATGTTTCCTAAAACCCAGATTTCTTGTACAATATCTTACCTTAAAGAAATAGAATCTTAATTAATACAAACTTGTATTTATACTTAAACTATTGCTCCTCCGTCTTCTTCCTGTGATCTACCTAAACCCTATCCCAACCATTGACAAGATCCTTTCTTTTTCTTTTTTTCACCCTGACCATCTTTTCATGCTTGTCTAGACAATACCCAATCCTCTACTTTTCTGGGTTTTTGTCTAAACTAATCTATTTTCCTGCATACCCTTTCCGTTCTCTCCCACATACGAAAAAAACTTTACATATAAAAAGGTTTGTATACTCATAACTTTGATTTTGATTCCTCTTAAAGATATGTTTTTTTGTGGTACCCAGATTTAGTTTCCGTGTTTTAACAATACCCAATACTTTATTTTTCTTGTTTTTGTGTTAAAGGTGTGATCTTTACTGTTTTTTTCCTAGTGATGCAGAAAGAGAACCATAATGGGTCGGTATTGGGTGCACACCCAGCTTGCGCATCGTGCAAGCACCAGAGGAAAAAGTGTGCCGAGGATTGTGTCCTGGCCCCTCTTTTTCCCGCGGACAGGACACAAGAGTTCAATGCCGTGCACAAGCTTTTTGGTGTCAGCAATGTGTCCAAGCTCCTCAAGAGCATCCCTAGGGACGATGACCGCAAGAGGGCCGCCGATTCCCTCATCTGGGAGGCCACGTGCCGGATCAAAGACCCCGTCCTCGGGCCCTTCGGAGAGTACAAGAGGGTCTCCGAGGAGCTCAAGTTCTATAAAAATCAAAACTTGGTGCGCCAATTGGGAGCTTCTCATCAAGGGGGTGGAGGGAATGGGATGGTCCTAAAGTCATGCCCTGGTGGAGGACCTTTTGGATGGAACGGCCCTAGCAAGGGACTAGGGGCCAACAACATTGGCACTCTCCCTGTTGGAGGGAGCTATCATGGGATCATGAATAGTAGCAATTACATGGACATTATGGATGATAACGAAGGTTTAGTAATGGAATCGAATCGAGTTTATAATTATCCCAGAGCTCGTGTTTCTGATAACAAGATGGATATCGGAGCTATGGTTGTCTCTTCCCAAGGCAATGGGAACAACATTAACCAACAATACTATCTTTCGGGTACCCACGATTTACTCTCTTACATATTGTTTAGAATACATAGACGAAAATACACTAAATCGATATTGTACATAATCTTCTTTACTTTCGTGTAGGTCAATATAACAACAATATTAACAGCAAGACAACAGAATCTAACCCATGGGAGGATGGACCGTGACACTTTTCCACTTGTACTATTTATTTTATACGAGATTGACAATAATCACACATGTTATTCGTTATATTTTCATGTTTGTTACTATTATTGACATCATTTTTTAAATTCCATATCGTTCACATATATAATATTCTATACACAGAAAACAAATAGATAATTCGATTTATTTGTTTATTTCAATTCAGTAATGTGTAATTTATTTCAATAAAATCTCGAATTCTGATACACTCACCAACATGCATTATTCTTTTGCAACCCCTCTTGTTGTACTAGACTTGGGTAACACCCATAATGATGATGGTTTGGCTTAGTTAAGCAATGTGATGTATGGTTGTGTATATATTTTATTTTTTCTAAGAGCACACTCATGACTCAATCCCTCTCCCTTGTTGAGCACTTAACCAACTAACTCCAATACCAAACCACCCTCTTTGCCTCCACTCCTTCCCCTTAAAGATACAGAAAAAAAGCCATATTTGCAATCATGGTAAAGGTTAAAAAAGAGACCACAACTTGGGGCAATGAGTGTGCTTTTGGTCACCATATTAAAATGCCCCCCTCACCCTCCATTTGTTTTCAAAATTCAAACCCACCTCCCACACAAAAACACCCTTATGAAATCAGACCAGAGTTGAGGTTTTTGTTTTGGTTCAAGAGGAAGAAGAAGAAGATGACCACTGCTAGGTTCATCAAGTGTGTGACTGTTGGGGATGGCGCGGTCGGGAAGACTTGTATGCTCATCTCCTACACCAGCAACACCTTCCCCACTGTAAGTACCATGTACTAAGGTCTTGATCATAAACAATTCATTATGTTTGATGATTTTTTTTTGTTTTGTTTCCTAGGATTATGTTCCAACTGTTTTTGACAACTTCAGTGCTAATGTTGTGGTTGATGGGAGTACTGTGAATCTCGGACTTTGGGACACTGCTGGTGAGTGATTTTTAAGGTTCTTAATTTCTATTTCTTTTTTGTTTAGTTTATGTTTTGTTGATTTGTGAAGCAATCTGTTTTGTGGAACAGGGCAAGAGGACTACAACAGGCTGAGGCCACTGAGTTACAGAGGAGCTGATGTGTTTCTGTTGGCATTTTCTCTCATCAGCCGAGCCAGCTACGAGAACATATCTAAGAAGGTTCTGATTTCCGACAAAACAAACCTTATTTTCTTCGCATGCTTGTTCTGTTTCTGTCCAACAAGATTCATGTCTGATCTGTCTCATTACATGAACAAAAAATAAACAGTGGCTTGCTGAGCTTAAGCACTACGCCCCGTCTATTCCCATCGTGCTTGTCGGAACCAAACTTGGTAAATCCACAATCTTCGTTTACCTTGTTCATCTTCTTCTACCCACTCTGATTTCTTCGTTGGAACTCAGATTTACGCGATGACAAGCAGTACGTGAGC
>JAYMSV010000475.1:0-16896 GCA_036897745.1 Erodium moschatum
TAATTTATAACCAACCCCCCCCTTAATTTCGGGTGCCCATCCGATCTCCTTAATCAATGACCCAGATTGGTTTGTATTTCGCACCATAAGTTCAGTTTGTACCCAAAAGTTCCCCTATGTATATGTTATAAGATCGGGTCGGGTTCAGGGGTGGGTAAGGCCAAACTCGTACCCAATCAACATACCTGATCAATACAGTTACCCTACCCAATTGCAAAAATACTCGTTCCGAACCTTACCCGATCGGGTCGGGAACGTCAGGTCCCAATGGGTTCGGCTCATTTTGCCATCCCTACTGGAGACCTTCCGCAGAACTAGTTGTCCTCACTCGTCATCTACAATACAGTATTATCTTTATTTTTATTTGCTGATATCACAAAACCAATACAGTAAAAAAAAGAAGGTTTAACCAAAGAAGCAAATAAGCACGGCACATCAAAAACAAAGACAATATAAGGAAGGTGTAAATGGCGAAAAATGTGAAACACGAATCTTATTTTCTATAGATCTTTCATAACAATAACGAGATTACTTTTTGTAACAATATACATGGGTCTTAAGTTTAAAAGACATCATGGATCCAAAATATGACAATTATATAATCGATTGTAACAAAAATGGTTCAAAAGTAATAACAAGCGGATCAAATAAAAACAAGAGCTAAGGTGAAAACGAAATATTGTCTCATCAACGTCTTACTTGTATCTTAAAACCGAATCTATGATTTTTCATCACAAATCCAAGAAATGCAATAAAAATAGAAAAACAAGTAAGTATAAAATTTATATTTCGGAGTTACAATGGAAAAAAGATTTCTTTTTTTAATCATAGCGAGACTTGCAAATGTAATAGGATATACAAACAAATTAGACTACGGTTCCGAAAATTAGATATCCAAATGTCATTATAAGTAACATAAGTTCATAATGCACAAAGACCATGACATGTGAATTAGAATTTAGAAGTACGAAATCATGGAATCAAGTCGGATCTCTTAAACTAATGGAGGAAATGAGAAGAAGACAAGGAAACCAAAAAATTGAGAGAAATTAGAGAGGCAACCAAGAAATTGAGATTTGAGAGAACGCCGATAGAGAGTGGTAGGTAATACTAATAGGCGGCATATATAAAGGAAGAAGGGAGGGGTATAATTAAGGTTTCTAATGGTATGGATCCTTATGGGCCCGCGTGGCTGATTTTTTAATTTTATTTTTATTTTTATAATTAAAGTGTAATGGGCTCAGCCCAAATTTCTTTTAATTAACAAGCCCAGTCCGAAAAATGTGTCTACAGGCCCAAAAGTCTCAGCCCATGAGCTACAATAACCGGTCGGTTTCGTCACCACTGGTTTTTTTAGTACGTGAACCGTTGACCACTGTTTACCACGTCAGTTAGGAAATTGTTAAACCGTGACTGACGGTGATACGGTCGATTCCAGATTTTCCGGTGACGAGGACGGCTGGTGAAAGCCGGTTTTCGGTGATGAGGTTTTTTACCGACCCGAAACTTGCTAGACCATTGTCACTCTATGGCCGGTGAGAAGGTGGTACTCGCATACCCCTCGTTGATCATTACTCTGCTCATTGGGAAGGGCGAGGGTGCAGACCATCCCTCGTCTGTTTATCTATCGCTCTTCCGACCCCTTCAAGTCAGCATCCGGGAAAATCATAATTGACCTCCTAAAGGTGGCGATTTAGAATCCTAATTCCCCGAAGAAACCGCCATATCCAGTGCCACCCCCCTTTAACCTCGGAGGTGATGGGTTCTCCCATCCGTTATGTCACCGACTACATTTCTCCTGACTCCAATCTCCCATGAGCGGTGAGCACGACACAAGCTAGTCATCACCCAAGATGGCGGCATAAAAACAACTATAATGCTATGAGCTCTAACTGGTCTAAAGGCGTCGTGATCCCCCTTCGTGGATTCCGCCCACAACTTGCTCTAGACGAGGGAGTTGTGCGTGCTCCAGTCATCCTCCTATTTTGTTCTCTTTCTAGATTCGACGTTGAGCCCAAGATCAGTATCAATCAAATCGGGTCCTGGAATCGCCGCTAGCACAGGGGACCTCAACCTCACGTCTCCCCTTCTGACAAGTAGCCAACGCCTTATGTGCAGAGCTCCTCCCATCGCCCGGATCGCCAATAACTTTACCTGCCTCGATGATCGATCCTCCCTCTTAACTACGTCACCTGAATCGATGTATCAATTTCCAATCTCCCGTAGAAGAAAAACCAGACACATAAATCACCCATGCCGGTGGCAGACTCAAGGCCCACGAGACCCTTAACCACCCTGAAAGAGAGAAAGTTCTCGGCCGGCGCACGACTCCTTGAACAATTGAACTGTATATATTTATTACAAAATACAAACATAATCTGATTAATTATTTCGCACAACCTATAAAGTACAGTATTTTTTTAATTCCGTATCCAAGTAAATGCTGTTTATTTTAGGTCGCTCATTAGCTTCCGCTTAAGTCTCGAGGCTCTCTCCACATCTTAACCATCAAAATTTTCAGTCCAGAGTAAAAACGCGCCTTGGTTCGTTGATAGCCTCAGCAAATGAGTCCTCTTGCTGTCGTCTTTCCAAGTCAGCGTCTCTACTCTCACTTCCTTTCGCGCCATAACGCTTAGTCTGCAAAACCCTAGTCTCTCCACGGCGTCGATAGCGTCGCGATGGTCACTTCGAGGGATGTTCAGGAGCTTGTCTCCAAGCTCTCCTCCGACAAAGCCAAAGCTCGCGATGTAACGTCTAACTTCTACCTTCCGTACTCTGTGTGTTCTCGAGAAAATGCTGTGAAATGAACGAGAATTTAAAATGTTGGATACTGCCGTCTTTTTTTCCCCATCCCATATGCTGTTTGGCTGCCGAGAAAATGTCAGGAAATCGAAGATGAAATGACTGAAATAGCTTTAACACATGCACAGTAAAGTGTAGTAAAGAGATATATGCCTATTACGGTCAGGTGTATGGCTGTATTGATTTTTGCTTGTGTGTGTAGGAAGGAATAAAATTGTTGAATACATGGCTGGAAGGAGAAAGGTCTGTTCGATTTTGCAAATTTCTAGGCCAGAACACTGCTAAGCTTAAACCAAACGAAATGCCTCACTGTAAGGATCAGTATCTATCCAAATTGCATTTTGATTTTGACATTGTCTTTTGTTTGAAAGTAATTTACAGTGATTGAGTGGATAAATTCTGATTGTCCCTGCAGCTGAGACATGGCCGTTTCTGATTTCATTGATCATGCAATGCGTGTCCTCCGAGGTATCCGGGAGCAAGCGCAGAGCCCCAAAGTTAAATGTGGCAAAAACTCTACGAATTGCCATCCAACGAGCGGATGATGATAAATTTTCAGGCAAGGGTTGATAGCTTATGTTATGTTTCAAATGCAATTGACTAACCAATATAATTTGCTTTGAGTAACTGATGTTTATGAACAAGGTTCTTGGTTGAAACCATCTGTTTGATGGAAAAGACTATGCAAGGGATTGGAATTCTTAACCCATGAAGGTTCTGCTTGTTTATTGGAATTTTAGTTACCCAGCAATTGTTACTTTTAGCTTCACCTAGCTCAATTGAAGAATCAAGAATCTTCATGGATGGTTTTATTTTCTAATAATATTCTAAATCAGATGAAAAACATATGAAAGTCTTGTTTCTTTGATTTTTTATATCGTGTTTTGCAATGTAAATGGTTTTACCTTTTACAGAACCAATTGGTTTATGTCAAAACAAGTTAATAGTTCAGAGTTCCCTCAGAGGAAGATGAAAATAAAATATAATGAAGAAACTGACTGCCAATAGAATAAGAAAAACAATTGTTGTGAATAGTTTGATGTATAACCCAGTTGAAACCCTGGAGACAAGAAAGTTTTATGAGGTAAAACATTAATTTTATAATACAAAGAAATTGAATATATGTGAAACAGTTTCTTTTTATTCTTATTGGTATACCAGATGGAGGTTTAAGCTAGAAAGGTTTATGATAACGTCATAATGACATGGTTGTTTATAGAGATCATGTGCTCCATGCTTGACTAAAGCTAATGTTAGTCATCATTGGTGTTGTTATGCCTTGATTTCCTTGCCAGGCATGATGGTTCCTTTATTACCTCTGGTTAAACCACTTTTTAATCACATATGGGAGATATTAAGCATTGTTCCAAGCTTCCAGTCAGAATATGGAATCATACTCCGACATCTTTTAGCAATCAGAGATTATCGCTTTCACATGAGGAAGCGCGTTTATTCTAGTGAGTATATTAATTGAACTTGAGACGTACTTCTTTTTTCTTAAATAACAACATTGCTGATTAACAATCCATCTTCTCTGGATAGGCTTTGTCATTTTGTACTTGGAGAAGGTGGAGACTAGCTTAAGTGAGAAGAATATTAGTCAATACAATCCCAAGGAGGAGGTCTTTCGTTCCATTCTAACACTTCAATCACTGTTAGAAAATCCTCCAGGGGATTTCCCAGATAATCTTAAAGATGACATTGTTAAGGGGGTTGTTGGGATTTTCTCCTTTGTCAGGTGCATACATTGTTTTATCTTTTTTCTGCATGAAACCTGGCATGATGGTCATGTGGGGTATTGCTCTTTGAAGTTTCTCATTATAAGGTATACCTCGTTTTGTGTTTCCTTGCATGTTAAGGGACGAGGGAAAGATTTCACGCAAGCTCATAGAGTGTATCAATTCATACTTGTTAAAGGATGGCCCAAATTTGGGCTGTCAGTCCCTGGAGATCCATAATGCCATGCAGCCATTTGTGTTCCGTTATTGGCTGACAACCCATGACAAGAGTCTTAAGGTTTCTTAGCTATGCATTTTGTATCATCTTATATGTTTTATTTTGTGCTCTCAAACATAATTTAATTTCTTTGAGAAATCTATTTCGTTTCAAGTACTTTGTGTTACTCACGTATTTTTAAAATTCAGGAAGCACTTATTTTATATGGAAGGTTACAGCTAAATCTGACCAGAGCTGCTGAGGATGGTAGTTCTTTGGTAGAACAATTTTTGGATGTGGTTTGCAAGGAACTTGATCAAAGTAACACGTTGAGCTCTAATACTGGTGTGCTGTGGTTAGTGTTCTCATTTTATTTTTACTCTCCATATTTAGTTTACTCTTGTTGCAAGTCCTTTGTATGGCTGTGAGACCTTTTTGTTGACTCAGGAGTGATGTGGGCAAGGATGATAAGTTCGGAACATTGAGTAGCTCTTTGTGTGGTTTGGTGGACCTTGCTGCACTTGTTTTCTATCAGGTATTTGATGCTTTATTCCACACAGGATGGTTTCTAAAAGCTATTGGTTTAATCTTATCTTCTCTCTTCCCTTTCTTTTTTATGGGATTTTGGTATATTCAGCAAAAACTGTAGTTAATGCTTGCACGAAAGGCTCATATTGATGTTTCAGAAGTGATAGATTGCAGCATTTTGATTACTCTGGCTGTTTCTTGTAATAAGTATACACCACTGTGAAGTAGTTTTCACATAGCACTTGAATGGAACAGAGTTAGTGAATATAGTGTTCAGTTTTCTTTCTTATTTCTGCTGCTGCAGACTGACCCCGGATTTCTGTTGGTATTATTTCACTTATAGGCATGTGTTAAATTGAGTAAAGCACCATCAACTGAGAAACGGGTTAAGAAGGAACATGCTCCTGCTCATCTAAGGGAAGCCCTCATGCAAGGGAAATGGTTATGGTAAAACTTACCTTAATATAATAGAATCTTATTGTATTGGCTTGAATGAGATGTATCATGTATGGGTGGATAACTCCATTTAAGTCCTGACTTTATGTACGATCTATATTGGCATTTAACTTATATCGGTGTCTGCTAGGAATCAACACGACATGAATGAGTTGATTGTCTTATGTTTGATGACTAATTTTGCCCAGTCTGTATTTTTTTGAAATGAATTCTGTTTGTTTTACCCTTCTGTAGGGTGGATAATATAGTGTTCCAAGCTATGGTTGTGCCTGAAAACATTGGACTTCAGATGGTTTTGACATTTCAGGCAATTTGTATTTGATAAATAATATGTCCAAGCCAGCCCAATCCCAGTATTGGAATAAGCAAAGCAAATATATTGTTAACCACCCCGATGATAGTTTATTATTCAGTTTTTTTGTTTGAAATGTATTTTGTTATTAGTTTCCGTATGTCTGCGGTTTATGTGTCTCTTCATGTCTGTTGTGTTAGTACATAAACATTTATAAGACTGGGCAAGGACGATAAGTTTGGAACATTGAGTGAGAATGTATTTAGTATGATTTTAGAGTTATGCACTGCAGAGTTCTTAGGATTGTATCTAGTATGATTATATAGTTCTGCAGTTGTTCACTGGTTTATGCACAGTATTTATATTCACGTGTTTTGAAATATCTTTTCTTTTATCTGCTTCGTATCAGAATAGATTTATGTGAAGTTGGTTGTGTTACAGGAATGCCGTGTTTTGTTGTCTTGTCCGTAATTACTACACTCGTATTAGTAAGGATCTTTTCATGTACTGGTTTGAAGGCATTTATACCAGCTTTGAAAGGTAATTCTATGGGGCCATGTTGCTGGTAAGGATGATCACGTTATTATTGGAGCTGCCACTTTTATCTCTCTCTGCTACCATTTTAGTTGAAAAAAAACATTACTAGGGTTGAGCTATAAATAGAAAAATTATATCTGTCTTGCTCATTCCTATCTCGGTCCATTGTTTTTGCTTGACCATGATAGCATGACAGCAAATTCACCTATGTTGTTAATATGGATCACATTCACTATCAATTTGCATTACACATACCACTGCATCCGGTTGTCTTATGGATATAGAAAATACCCTTCCATTTCTAACCCATACCATTGTTCTTACACATGAATGACATGTAAGCATGCACGGAATTTCACCTATGCTAATGTCAATCAAAGTTTGGTTTTAACTAGTTATATGTCAAGTGTTACAACTTCACGCTCTGAAATTTAATAAGTTATGTTTTATCCAATATTTTCCTAGTTCTTTTAACTAATTACCTTAGGTTACTTGTCAATGTGAAGAATTTTGCTGCATGACAGAAAGTTGCTATAATTCATGTTCAGTCATGTACTGAGCTCTATCAACATGCTTCACCGACACCTTATTACTTTTTGGATAAAAAAAACTGTGCAGATGTTCAGCATGTATCATGGGATTAATGATTTTGTGATTACATTGCAGAATTTTGAATGATGCAAACATGGGGCATGCTTATGATGGATTGCTGTGGACTTTGAGGTAAGCACCCCTAATATTTGATAATCATAATATATTTTTTAAATATTTGTTTTTGAGTACTTTTTAATATTATGTCAGTGCCGTGCTCGTTGAATATTACTTGTGTATAAATGTCTTGTTGGACACAACATAGCATATTCTTTCACTTGTTTCTCCCCCTCTTCTCCCCTTTGAAGCTAATATCTCTATATTTACTTGTATTAAAGGAGTTTGCAGGAACTTTCTTTTGTAATGCTCATTCCAGATGCAGGGATGGAGGTTTCGTCTTGGTCATCTTTAACTTTCAATGGGGTAAGTCTTTTTCCCTCGCACTATGTGCATTTCTGACATGTTTTTTTTTTCTCCCGACATTCTAACTATGTTGCTCAGTGCTTTGTCCATCTTTTATATGGTGATTTGTCATCTTTATTATCATCCTGTTTTGGATAGCTATTGTCGCATCTTGTTTTTCTCTGTGCAACCATTTCTCTTATTCCCTTTATGATTAGTAATATTTTTTACTTTTGCTCGGAGTGATGAAAATGCTTCCAAAAATGACCACTTCAGAAATTTCTTCTCTTTACTGAGCTGGGTAATAGGGATTGTGTAACGATACAACTGTTGTCTTCAGGATTGCAAATGTTAACATCTTACTTGATATAAAATGGCATTCTTCATAAATATGAACCTAGTATATAATCATAATGAACATTAGATTGTGAAATACATGCTTGGTAATTATGGTAAGAATTGAATTGCCAGCCAGGTAATAGTGAATGCTGGGGGTTCATGGTATACTGTATTGTATTTGATAGGTGGTACTATTCTTTATTTTTATTGTTCCTTTGTGCCCGGTCTATCTTGTTAAATTGTTTATCCATAATTAATTGCAATGAGAGAATAGAGTGTTTTGGATGTTATTTTGATATTAAGTGTTTTCCCACTTATTTAGAAGTGCACTGAAATGATCATTGGGTTGAAATGTGCAGTTTGACCATGGTTGGCAATTGATATGGAGCTGTGTTATGCATGGATTACCAATATTCAGTAATGTAACAGCAGTAGTAAGTTTCATGCAGTCAATTATCTTTTCCGCCATCAGTACCAATCCAGTTCCCATTCTTAGTAATTCTAGTTTAGGATTTGAGGTGGCTCCTATCTATCGGGAAGATATTTTAAGAAATCTGGCAATTCACTCTACATTCTGGCTTTTTACAATAAGCATAACTTTTAATTTTCTGGATTTTTGCAGGTGGACGCTACTCTAATACTCCTTGGCAACTTAATATCAAGTGTGAGTATAATATCCTATACAGCTATACTGCTAGAACTAGACTGCATACTTCTCTCAGCTTATATGGGCATGTCACCTCAATGAGCAGTAATATATATTTTTTCGTTATACTGCCCCTTCACACTGCTTTATGCACTTACTCTATAAATGCCTTTCGGTTTTATGTCAAATTTTCCATTCAGGATCAATTAAATCTGTATGCTATCCCTCAAGATGTGTGGGATCTTTGGCTATTCAAACAAGCTCCATCACCGTAAGTTGGTTATACTTCAACTATGAGCTAATGGGATGAAAGTCCTTTAAGATCTTCTTTGTTCTCTTCATATGCTCAGAAGAATATAAGTTCTTGGTAAACCTCTTTCATGTATGCCTTTGAGCGGCTTCAGAGCTGCACTTGACCCTCCTGTCACCCTAAACTTGTGATTTTGTAAATAGTTGTAGGTCATTTTATGCCACGTTATTCTTGGTACACGTATTTTCCTTGGATATGTCATTCTTGCTTCTGGACTGAAGTAGAATCAGGATTGAGTCTAGTAGACATGTAGTAACCACTTCAATTGCTTGGATGGGTGTAAGCATTAAAGAAATGCGATATGACTGAGAAACAAGGTAGTATAAGGAACTCATGGGGTATAAAAGCAGAAACACCTAGTGTAGGAATGTGACTGTCCAGGTTGATTGAATTGGAATACGAAGTCTCTGTTTGGAAGAAAAATAAGGATGGATATATTCACATATACCTTTTTCCTTCGTACTATTTGTTAACCATTAAACAGCAGGCCCACATTAGAATCTGTTCAGGTTGAGTGCTACCTTGTCATTGCATGCACGTTTTTAAGCAATATTGTTAGACAAACAGGAAATATTACGTGTTGGCTTTTGGTGAACACAATTTAATATGACATGAAGGATTGGGTATCTATATGGAAATGCTACCCTTGAACACTGATTTAGATGCTTAGGTGTCAAGTAATATTCCCATATCTTTGAGTCTTAAATGTGATTGGTAGTGACCTTCTAGGAACCAATGATGCGCAAAGTCCAGCTTGTCGTGGAGGGAACTGTGTGAGGGAGGGTCACTCATATCTTATTTCTTATTAGGGTTAATTGCTAAAAACTACAAAAGTTTTGTCCACATGCTAAAAACTACACTGAGTTTATAAGTGGACAAAAACATACAATAAGTATTGTCCACAATCTTCTGTTACAAATAATGAACAGAATATTCTGTTCTGTTAACCCCCATAGGATACGTGGCCAATACATATAGCATTGAAAAGTACTGTGGTCAAAACCTATAGCATTGAAAAGTATTGTGGAAAAAGAATATGGGCCGATACTTAACATAACAGAATATTCTGTTCATTATTTTAACAGAAGACTGGACAAAACTTGTTGTATGTTTTTGTCCACTTTTAAACTCAGTAGTTTTTATCATGCGGACAAAACTTTTTGTAGTTTTTAGCAATTAACCCTTATTATTCTATTAAAATAAATAAATAGAGAAATATGCTTTTGCTTTTCTGACCTACATTTTATGCATATAATAAGTACACAAATCTAATTTGAATTCTTACTTCTCTTTTTGTACTTTGTTGTTAAATCTAGTCTTGATTTCGTCAGAAATGGTACTTTCATGCAACTTGTTGCATATATAATATGTATTTTAAATTGAAAAACTAATGTGCTTTGTCTTATGCTTTTTGAAAATGACCAATCTTGTGCCTATGTCTGAACCGGTGCTTCCTACTTGGCCTCATGAATCTTTATGCTAGCTTCACCTAAACCATAATTATGATGTATTATGAAAGTGGAGTATGTCTATTGAAATAATCAAGTGCACATAGTCAAGGATTGATAGAACCTCAAAGGGACACGGACACGGACACATCAGTGCTTTTATCATTTTCTTATTTGAGAGAGATATTTAAAACAACAGTAGTACATATGCATGGTTTCAAGGTGGAAGAGCTCCCTCTGGAATCTGCACCTCCTTGTGGACCAAATATTATTGTACCTTTTGAGGTTTTCTGCTTTTACTTTCAAATGCTTTTAACGTTTGTTTTTCTAAGGAACCTGAAATACATCTTGTTACAATGATCTAATCGTATGTTTTTTTAAATCTCCCTCCAGGTCTGTTCTTTATTTCATTTCATGTTACTTTTCAAGGAAGGGTTCTCAAGTAAGTGTCTTATTCAGTGTTTTTAGATTATTTTTGTGTCGTCATTGTATCTTAGACATAGTATTCATGTATGCTCTTTGTTTCTTTTCCCTAATACATTTTTTCTTTCTTATACTTGTCCAATAGTGTATATGACCATGATTCTATCATTTGCTCCATCTCTGTAGTTAATTTAGTGTCTATAAGGCATGTATCTTGTTATTGTAAAACAAATTCGATTGAGGGATACGTGGGACTGGTGTATGATTTTGTCTTATCTTACACAAAGAGACTTAGTTTGTTTGTTATACCTGTTCAGTGACTGCATAACAAGATGTGCATCTCATTACGCATGCTCAATATGCCACTCAACACACTAGCATCATCATAGTCTGTGTACGCAGAGTTGAAGTCAGATTGACTAGTCTCTTTGCTGGCTGGCCCAGCTTATTTATGCTGCTGGGCTTGTGATTTCTATCTGAAATTGTTTTCATTTTGTCGAGTGTGATGTCAATGCAGAATAGGATATTGTATTCCTACCAATCTGGAATTGGTAGTGCAGTGACTGTCATGCTATATCTAATTTGTTAATGTTTGTGCAGGGAAACCTTCAAGATGCTTTACATCTCAGGAAGAATCTCTTGAGAGCAGTTCTGGGCTGTATGAATTTAAAGGTTTTTACCGGTTCATGTGAAATATAAGTTGTATTTAGTTCCTCAAGCATAGTTTAAAGGGATGATTGCAAAAACTTGCGGTGAACTATACACGTTTTACAAATACTATTGGTGAACTATTCTTTTTGCAAAAACATCCCCAACTATTTTCCATCGGAAATCCGTTATCTTTAATTTAAATTAGTCATGTGACATACACATGAATTCATTTTTTTTGGAAATGACTATTTTTCCCTTTACATTGTACCTGTTTTGCAATTTTCCCTTTACATTATACGTGTTTTGTAATTTGGAACCCTTATGTATACACTTTTGTATAGTTACTTTCGATTTTTGCAACAAAAAATAACCCCATCAGTGAATTTGTAGACGGAAAAATAGTTGGAAAATGTTTTTGCACAAAAAAAGTTCACCGAAGTATTTGCAAAAGGCATATAGTTCACCACAAGTGTTCCCTTCTACATTAATAAGGTCTTGAGGCCAAAACGCTTTGACACACATGATGTATAAGCAGGAATGTCATCTTACCTGTTTACTGCTGAGTTCTTGTCTGAACCTAGTACCACCATCGTAGTTCTCTTTGATTGCTTCTTTGAAAGATTTCTCAGGCAGCGGTATACAGTCTTTGTAAATCTCGAATCTCACCTGAGTAGAATAAAACATGCATATATACAACGCTGAGACAAGGTTGGCATAGTAAGGATTAAGAAAGCAGTTCCAATTTTCATATAAACATGACATACTTATATGTTGATTCAAAACATGTCTATTGAAGCAATATAAGAGTACAGATCAAAGCAACTTCAACGATATATCATATATGTGACTTGTGGTAGTTGTAATAGTTGAACTTTAAACATTACATTATAGTTGAGAACAAAACACCAACTTAATATAGCTTGAGCACATAAAATATTCACATTCAAATGACTAATCATTAAATAACCAGGACTCATTTATGAAACTTTAAATGTTACATTATAATCAACAATATAACACCGCCAACTTAATAGACCTTGAGCACATATAATATTCATATTCAAATGTCTAATCATTAAGTACTACACTCTTAAACATAAAAGATCATTTTTTATAAATCAGAAGATAGCATGCTAAAGTCAAATGGATATCAAAATAGAGCGACACCTCCATCAACTTCAACCAATCCAAGCCACCACCAAATACTTTTAACGTGAATTCACAACTTTACAATAGAAACCTTTACCCCCTTCAAATGTCTATGAAAAAACCATGTATTGAATCAGGGCTAGTTCAAAAGAATTGGAAAATGCAAGGCTATCCAAACAAGAGGCGAATGCACTTACAATGAACACGCTTCATCATATACAAATTTCTTTGAATAACTACATTTGAGAATGAGTGGAAAGATCAATTGGAACCACCTTGATCTTTTGTACTTACAATTTCGCGTTTCACTTAAGAAAGATAGTTATTCTCATTTTTCCTTATATTGTCTTTATCTTAATTTGGAAAATACAAAACAAAAAAGAATTGTGAAGGTTGAAGGGTTTACATGATAACCATCAAAGATGGACCAAAACTACACAAATAAATTTATAGACGGACACGAGGATAACTATTGATGAATAAAGGAAGTTTCACAAAGCTTTCTAAGGATAAGAAATGTGAGTTAATGAAGAAGAATCACTAATCTAATTATCACCAAGAGCAACTCCAATGCAGGCTAATAGGGGTAGGTGAACACTCGAATACATCTTGACGAATGGTGTTTGGTTAGGTTAATCACTAGACGAATGGGAGGAGGGAAATAGCTCGAGCAAAGGAGCAACTGCACGAATGGGGGGAGGGGAATAGCTTGAGCTAAGGACCAACCGCCTAAGCTAATCGCCTAAACATGGACTTCTTGGCCACCAATGAACAAGAGACATGTGACTTCAAACAAAAAAAATGCAATGTTAATTTTTCCCCAAAAAATATATCTAAAAAATAATTAATTGTTTCCAAAATAAACAACCAAATTACTAAGTTTTTTAATTTATTTTTTCTACTTCCACAATTGTTTTAATAATTATGTTATAATAAAATCCTTGTTCACTCATCCTATTAGCCCACCCTCAGCTACTCCGGTTGTTTGACAATTTCTATTAGCCTAACTTTTACACTTTCTC
The DNA here is from genome assembly GCA_036897745.1 of Erodium moschatum. Taxonomy (NCBI): domain Eukaryota; kingdom Viridiplantae; phylum Streptophyta; class Magnoliopsida; order Geraniales; family Geraniaceae; genus Erodium; species Erodium moschatum. The sequence continues at coordinate 13,532 of JAYMSV010000475.1, forward strand.
TATCCTGCGAAATGAGCTATTTGCATTGGAGATACTCTAATGAGTGTAAAGATCAAGGTCAACCATAGGACCGAATTAATAAATCCCAAAATCAACCATAGATTGATCTTAGTTATTGACGAAAGGGCATTAAAACTTGAGCTTAATCAACAACAAAATTTGAGGCACACGTATAAGTGCCACCTAGAAACGAGAACGCAATTCTACATCTATATAGAAATCCTTGTTACCTGAGCGGGAAAACTTCCTCTAAATGCATGACGTTCCACGTTTAGCCTTCCGCCTGAAGTTGCCTTGTATATGCCATAGAGAAGCTTCAAGTCAAAATCATACAAGAAGAGCTTTGCACCCGCCTTAATTTTTTCCACGACTTCTATCTTCCCTCTTGGAAGCCCAAAAACACGATGTTGATAGCACTCCGGCTTCGTTTTAGCGTTGCACATAAAAATGAATCCGGCACTTGATTCTCCACCCATGTGCTTTCTTTTCCCTTTCGCCTCCTCATCATCTTTGTATTTCCGTTTGCCCTTAATTTCTTTCTCACTATCCTTATCCTTCCTTTCTACATGAACCTTGTCCTTGTTTTTGTTCTCAATAGCTTTACCACTAGTAGTAGCTAAAGCATGAGGTGAGGTAAGCACATCGTTAGCAATAGAGGTTGAAGGGGTGTTGAGAGAGGTAGGCGTAGAGGTTTCCGTTAAATTTTTGCCATTATTCTCTACTTCATCTATCTTCTTGCCCACATTTGAATCCTTTGTTGGCAACCCTGAACTCATTGCCTTCTTTAAACTTCTCCTTGTTATATTCTTCTCTACTTTTTTATCTATCTTCTTAGCCACATTTGTGTCCTTTGATGGCGACCCCAAACTTATCGCCTTCTTCAGTCTTCTCCTTGCCATGGTGGTACTGTTAGATTTATAAAGAATGAAACTCAAGCCGAAACTATTTATGCATAAATATCCATAACACAAATATTATATGCTTCACATAAACAGGTAAAGATTGTTACATATACATGTGCACAAAACTGGCTTATCATGGTTAAAACATCTGGAATATCACATTAAACTTTAACTTAGATATACTCCAAACATGAGATCAATCGATGGGCTTCTCAACTTCTGTTGAAGATTTCAGGGGATTATGCAACAATTATTCATTTTTCCTATTGTAGAACGTATGAGGTAGATTTGAAAAATGTTGAAAGCACGACATTTACAAATTAAATTGAATATTGAGATATGATTTAAGCACTTCACAAACTCATCAACATCCATTGTTCTTTGATGTAACCAAATATCTATTTGATATCTTGAACATCAAAGATAAAGAATCGTTACAAAAGAAAAAGACAATTTATCCTCGTTTGAAGGCGTAGTGGCAATCTCCATCCGTTATTTTGTATCCAAGTATTTTTGCCACCCCAATTGAAGAAAGAATAAATTATTTGAGTTGAACAAGAACACCTGGTACATCCTCTATATACCCAAAGCTATCAGTCACAAAAGTAGAGAATGGATATGGAGGGAGAGAATAAACTCACAATTTTGAAGAAAAAAGAGAAATGGGGATGGAGATCAAAGCGATGGTATTACAGATGCATCCTACAAGAAGAAGCAAAACCTAAACAAAGAAACAAAGTCCAAATTGGAAAAGAAAAAAAAACTAGGAAACAGATCATGGTATGAAGAAACTATAGTCTCAAGATAATGTATGCCGATTGAGATTACAACGAATCAGCCAATGGGGAAAAACTAATCTTTTTTTAGGAAAGGAGAAAATATACGTGCAGGAGAATAAATAGACTTATCTTTCATAAAAATGCACAAGTAACTTTTCCCAAGTTGAACGGGTTCGTGTGTTGCACCATTAACAAGACCCATAACAAAAAAAGCTAGCTATACCTATATGGTACGGAGTTTAACCATGACAAAGACAAAACGACCTAGATACCACACGATTCTTTTGAACCTTCATAGGAGAGATTTCCGAAGGGGATTTCGAAACCCATGACCGCAATCAATCACATTACATGAGCTAATGGTTGTTGACTTCTAACGCAAACAACCAAGTCACAATTTCACAACCATGCATCATATACTTACATGAAATGCATGCTGTTATTATTGAACAGGAAGGCCTGTTAAGTAGGAGTGAAAAATACACATTGTTGACTTGACCATATCCATATATATAAAAAAAACACACAAGTATTTCCCAATGTGTTCATAGTGGACAGGCCATCAAACATGTTAGGTAAATAAACCCATCAAGCATCAGTCACTAAACCAACTGTATAACCCTGAATTCAATCTTTCACACGTTTTATATCAACTCTCACTAACTTCAGCAAGCTCTTCAAATCACCATATTACATCCGAATTGCAAGTTCCGTTTAAAAAAATCCACCATCCATAAACAAATCAGGACGAAGCAGCATTCACCCACTTAACCCAACTGTAGTATAACCCTAAACTCAATCTTTCACACGTTTTATATCAACTCTCATCGACTTCAGCAACCTCATCAAATCACCATATTAAATCCAAATCGCAAGATCCCTTAAAAAAAGCCACCATTGATCCATAAGCAAATCGGGACGAAGCAGCATTCACCCACTTAACCAGACCCTTTGAAGTCTCCGATTTTTGTTTCAAATTTATCCTCTAGAAATAAATTGAAGGTAACATAATACTATCGCTCACTCATCCGACAACCTCTCTCATTTCTAGAGTAACCAAATGAACTAAACCATAATGCTCAGCACCAATTACAGCAAGCTCCCTAAATCACCACATAATCGAGAGGTACATACAATAATTAATCAGTAAAATCTATCGACAAACCTATAATTCATAGAGCTGAAAACACAATCGAAAATTCGAATTCAGAACAAATGCTAAAAATCTTCCAGGCAAATTTTTCTGCCGAACCAAACAGCTACAATTTAACAATTTAAACAAAAATCAATATCAAAATCCAGAGATCAGCTGCAACGAAGAGCAAGCAAAGGATTTACACAAGCGTACCTGGATCCGAGCTTCTTCGCTGAACCTCTCCTCCGATGGATTGTCGCGAAGCAACGAAGAAGTAAATTTAGATTCTGGGAAGACGAACACAGCCCTAACGTATACTAGATCAGATACAACTTCAACGACCTCGATGACGCTGTATAGCATAATCGACGACCCACAATGTGCCACGTCTACCTACATTTCCTCTTCCTAAATTTACATAGGAATGAATAATTGTAAAAAGGGTTAATTACAAATAACTACCCTCAAGTATATGCGATTATGGGATGCTAACTCTCATGTATTTTTTTAACTGATACATACCTTCATGTATCGTTTATTAACCCAAAG
>JAYMSV010000476.1:0-16886 GCA_036897745.1 Erodium moschatum
TCACTGCCTAGAATAAGAAACTATTTTTTCCATAGTTCTAGGATGACCCGATCCGATAGATAATTGAACGTCAAGTTGACCATTTTCACTTTGTCTAAACTCATTTTTCCAACATTATTCTAAGATTTCAATATGATTACATTTATACATTCGTAAATCATATTCGCATGTTGTTCATTATCCTACTAATTCGATAATTTTTTCGTAATTTTATTGATTTCCTAGGACATGATATGACACCTAACGATCAGGTAAAGTCTACCCAGCACTTTCTTTAGATCCAATATAGAACCTAAGGAGACGCGACACGTAGAAGAAGAGGAACTTCCCGCTCCTCCTATGATTAGTTGTGATATATCGCATTCCTCCACTAACCCATGAGGTTCTTAAACAGCTAACGCATCCATCTTAGAACTCCCCAGGTCTTCACCATAAGATCGAGACGCGTTATGACATCCCAACGAAACTCGAGACTAGTCGTGGTTGGATATTCAGAAGACTAAGATGCTTTATCATTTGATATAGGTCAATAAAATCGGAAATATAAAATCACTTAATTATAACCTCACATTTTTTAAATTATTGAATACTTAAAGTTACTCGACATAAAAATCCCCAAAAGTTTGAATTTTCTTCGGTTTGGAAAGTTCAAAGTATCACGTCCGTGCTCCGACCGTCAACCGAGTCAGTCCAATCAAATTATGGGCCGAACGGAGCTACAAGCGGGTGACCCTACGACCCATTTCCGCTGACACGGACGAAGAAGTGAAGAGTTTTAGGTCCATGGGTCAAGCCTATGATTTGACAGAGCAGCTATTATCTTGGGCCCAGGCCCGTTCCATTGTCTATCTTCTGACAAAACAAAACCACTTACAGCCGCCAACCTGTTATCTTATTTTAATAAATCGTACCATGGGCTCCGAGTCAACTCACAGTTTGGTATCTATATCCATCAAAAGTACATCTCGTCATTAAATAGCTGCTGTTGAAAACGAACAACAATTCCAACGCCTTTTAAGTTTTAACCTTAAAACATCGACTCTTCTTCTTCTTCTTCTAGCTGCAGCGACCCAATTCTCTCCTTGCTTCAAAGCCGATAAAGGTCTGTTACTTTCTCAACCAATCTCTCTTTTCCTCTGTTTCAGATTGCTCGAATGAATTTGCAGCTACATTGTTTATTTCTTATTTGCTCCATTATTGTTCTTGGTTCTAATTAAGGAGGGTTTCATGGGAAATTTTGAACAGAAAGAATGTAAAGATGCAAAACTCTAAGAATCAATCCATAATGCTTCCAAAGATTTCACTTTTTATAACCATTCTGCTTTCAATTTCTCTGGTTTCACAAACACAATGGTTCTGGGTTTTCCCTTGAGTTTATACCTAATTTCCATTGTGAATGAATCTAATTTCTAGGTCTATGGGTGATAATTTGACATAAAGGTGGGATTTTTATGTTCCTTGTCTGAGAAATCTATGAACTTTCAGAAATCATGACTAGTGGGTAACTAGGAATGGTTAGTGGGTTTGGCTTTCGAAGCTTGAATATTAAAACTGCAATCTAGTTGAGTGAGATCATATCAAGTTATGTTTTTGTACCTATTTATGTTTTGAAGGTTTAATTTCACTTCTCGTTTTTCTGGATATTATAGGCCCCAGTAGAAAACACTTGGAATGGTAGAAGAAGATGAGGCAATGGTAGAAGACAGCCCTCGGATTGTAATCCAGAGGTTTATGACGATACGGAAGTGTGGTTTCAGATTGCTTCTGTAGAAGTTGATAGAACAGTGCAACCTTTTACAATGGGAGTTTTGAGAACAGACATGGAAGCAAGAGAAACTCCCCAAGTAGTAATTTCAGTACACAAAGACTTACCAGAAATTCAAAACGGGTTGGAGAAGATGCCTCATATAAATAAGACAAGTAATCGAATGATTATTATGCCGAGTCTAATCATCTTTGATGATCAACTTGAAGAGAGCAATTGTGACAAGCTCGGTGACATCCAGAGTACAGTTAGTCAGATAAACAATAAAATTATTTATATTTCTGACAGTTTCATAGGATATGAAAATCACTTGATTTTTCATTCTAATCTGTCAAGAGCACTTACTAGTCAATTCAGAAGAAAGCTTCTGGTCCTGGATATAAACGGGCTCCTTGCGGACATAGTTTCTCCTCCTCCAAAGAACTGTAAAGCTGACATAAATATTGCAAGAAGGGCAAGTGAGAACTCATATTTATCTATTTCATTGATTTTAGTTAGCTTCATTGTTTATGCTTGTGGGTTCTAATTGGATATCTCGCCTCTTCCTTCAGTTTTCAAGAGACCTTTCTGTCGTGATTTCATGGAGTTCTGCTTTCAAAATTTTGATGTCGCCATTTGGTCTTCAAGAACCAAGTAACAGCCAACTAATCCTCTTATGTTTTTTCAATTGTTTAGCATACAGTGCTTGTTCTCTATCCTTGGGAGTATGTAAAGATCGGACCTTTAAAAGTAACTGTATTTTTTTGCAGAATAAATGTGAAATCAGTAACCGATTTTTTATTCGGAGATATGAAACATAAGCTGCTTTTCTGCTGGGTGAGTACTTCTAAGTTTTCTACATTCTATCTCTATCAGTTTGAAATTTGTTGGAACAAATTAAACTACATGCCACATAACTTAATTATAACCCTTAGATTTGTAGTGTCGCTTCTAACATTCATTAGATATAGTAGTTGCATCTCATCTTCAAGGCGATAGCTAATGAACTTTGCTCCATGATTATTGTTATTATTAAACTGATTGGAGTTACAGGACTTGTCCCATTGTACACCATCAACGTGCCGTACACTTGAAAACAAACATAAGATCTTGGTTTTTAAGGAACTGAGGAGAATTTGGGAAAAGCATGATCCTAATCTTCCATGGGAGAAAGGCTATTATAATGAAACAAATACGCTGTTGTTGGATGATTCCCCGTACAAAGCATTGCTCAACCCTGTAAGCTAAATACCCGTCTTTTCTTCTTCTTTCTATAAGTTTCAACTTTTGCTAGTTATATAATCTATTTCGATTCACTTCCAACTCTTTTTTCTTGTTTCTGTGAACTCTCATTTCCAGCCACACACTGCTGTATTCCCTTATTCATACCGATACCTGGATGAGAATGATAATTCTTTAGGTAATTTGATCTTTGCAATGAATTCTAGTGTTATTTGATGCAAAAAAATAGGAAATGATGAGTTCATAATTACCGTACATGACAGGTATAGGAGGGGACCTTCGGATTTATTTGGAGGAATTGTCAAAGGCTGAGAATGTAGCGGGTTATGTAGAAAGACATCCATTCGGTCAATGTAGCATAACTGAAAGTGATCCATGTTGGGATTTCTATGTGAAGGCTGTTGGTTCAGTACCTCTGTGATAACATAACATGTTTCTTCATACTAATTAGTTTACTGGGTTGCAGGCTGAGATAACGGGGACCCGAAAATACCTAAAGCTTGGGTTAATTTGTAATCCTGTTTTGTTTTCTTTGTAATGTATACCAGAGCTGTTCCAAGTTAGAACATAGCCTTGATTAAACTATGGTGAAAAGATACAATTTGGATCCCTTATGTTCTCTATCCTACTTTTATAGTTTATGCTAGTAACCATCTTTGCTATATTAGATGGGTCTTTCACTTATTGGGCTTGACTCCTTTTTAAGGTTTCATCTGTATTCCTAATCCAATTATAATGCATGTGTTTGAGGTTGATTTGTCTAGTCGCTCGACCCATCTTGTCCGTCCAGATCCATCTAGGCGTCCCACTCACATTAACCTGTCGGTATTACAAAGATCAGCGTCTGGACGATCGCCTAAACCGATTCTTAAGAAGATAGAGATCCTAAATTGGATCAATAATATATTGAGAAGATAGAGATGGAGAAATATGATCAGCAAATTTCATGCCCTCCCCATCTTAGAAATGGTCTTTGTTTATATATATTGCATTCACAATCTAATCTACTGGAGTTGAGAATGTCCATTCATTTTTCAGAGGCAATTGAAGTAAAGTCTACCCTAGGACTCTACTGATGTCGAGTCAGGATTGGTTGAACGTACTTTGACATCTCCCGGTGGAGGACTAGTTTGATGGGTTTTCGTCGGTGTCAAGCCATAATTCGATACCCGCGAACCCCGCCAATCGTCATGACACCAACTAAATATTTGAGCCCTCCAATACTAGGTCTCAGAAGGTGAATAGTTCATAGTGGATGCTAGTTGTTAATGGCCCTTGGTGGTGACCAATTGATGAAGTCCACCACATAGAGCCCATGACCTAACATTTTCACAGAAGTGGACAATCCATAATTTGAGTGCCCACCAATTTTAGTCCAATTTCCCAACAGTGATGACCAATATAATATCATGACTTAGTATGGTGCCGATGCTTCTGACATGTTTAGCTAACACAAGACTTTTCCTTGTAATGAAATCCCCATAAGGTATGGTATGATAATGATCTTCAAGTTTGGTATTGACTTTAAGTTCCACTGCCCATCCATAACATATCCCCATTGGAACATACAAACCTTGTACCATCTCCATCTAACCCATCCCACAACCTCAAACTACATGTAACAGCCAACCATTGCCAAGTCTTTTCAGACATGTACATGAGCATCACCACTTGGACCCACCACTCATCAGTCTACATTTCTCCCATACCTTGGAGAATCTCCATTGCTTCCACCACCATCAACAACCCTACTTCGAACATGAAAAGGATACAACAACCATCGAGTTCCGAGTTTAGTTTTCGTAAAATCAGGTCATGATGACCCGACTCAAGTTCAAGTGTATGACCAGTAAGACATATGATTAATGTTAAATTGTTTGAGATCGATCCAACGAGTCACGTGTTATGATCAGAAAAATGATACACCGCTTTATTCATATTCTTTGCTTATTTTAAAGTGATAAACTGCAGGGAGCATGTGATGTTTAAACACTGATATTATTTTCCAGAGTTTCAAAATCTGCAGCCTTGCACCACACGGTTCTGGACGAGCCAAATAAAAATCAAAGTTAGCATGTGAGCAAGCGATGACTTGTGATTGTAATGAGCTGGTGAGCCTTTTGGTGTATTATTTTGATATTTGACTTCTCAATTTAGCAAATTTTATATTGAAGATTGATTATTCTATAGAGCACCAAAAGTGGATTGTACTCGTGACGCTATCTTAATATAATCAAAGGATCATTTGCATCCTAGTTTCCTAACAAGCACAGGACCACTTTTCAATCTTGATTACGAAACCATGAACCTAACCTTTTTATAAGTGGCTTTACTCTTACTTAAATGTGTGTATCATATCGAAAAGATATGATCATAAACATTTCAGTTTATTTGTATTTGATTTGTATGTGATAAATGATGTTAGCATCTTATATCCTAAACTTCTGAACATCAACTTTTAGATGACTCGAGTTTAACACTCACAATCCCGTTATCACAAGTTAACTCGTATTTCTTTTTTCCGGTTATTCAAATTTGGTTATTGAATTCACAAAAAAAGCTGGTGCAGAAGATCGGATTGAAGATTATGGGCATCTTCTTTTGGTGGGTATTCTTGGTCCCTAAGCTATAGATCTCTAAGTTTAGAAAGCTATGTCATGTGGGAAAAGGGATAAGATGGAATCTTGACATTTTACTCCATGTTCATTAAGCCCCTATGCTCTCAATTCCTTGCTTTGTGGTCAAACAATCCTCACCAAGGGTCTCCGGATGTGAACAAGAACCTAATTTGGCTATGAGTTTCTTCCCCCAAACGTAATAAGTGTACTCGCGAAAGTATCAGTGATGATTCACGTGATCGAGTCTCTGGTCTCGATCAGGTTAGGTATAGCTAATGCAAATTGATTTTCTCGGGGTGGAGAGGCATGTGGACGGAGGTTTAGTCGGGACTAAGACGGGCAGAATTGTCTGAAACCCGCTCGGTTGCCATCCGTAGCGCGAAATGGGGAGCAACATGTGGCAATAATGGAGGGAGTATTAGAAGGGGTTTATTTTCTTGGAACATGAAATGGGATTGATGGGGATGGAATGAGTTGGTCCCTTGGCTAAAGCATCCCTCATGTGAGCATTGATCCCTCCACTTTCTTATCCATGTGGTTTTGCTTCCTTTTTCCAAATCCTATCCAACTCAAACATCACACTCACCTTCTTTATTATCATACCATGTGTACACTTCAATTATTGATCATCTCCCTCTCCCTCTCCCTCTCCCCCTTTTGTGTTCTATGTTACCACAAGATGAGACCTTCCCATCCCATGCAACACCATTCCACATTTTGGGATGTCTTTGTGCCTAAACAACATCCCACATGGTTCCAATTGCCACTAAATTCATCAACACTCAACTAAAAGAGATACACCACATAATTGTGTATAGTGAAGTTCAAACTCTTTCTTCTTATCACAGAAGATAATACTCTTTGTGTAGAGTTGTGTTGGTTGAGAATCCCGTTTGGATTGCTCATTAGGTTGTATCTCACCTCTGCTCTTCAAAGAGCAGTTTTTTCACAATTTAGGGATAAATCATCAAAAACACTATGTTTTATAACAAAACATAGTAGTCCTTACCCTAACTCATCTTATGCCATGACAAAAATGAAGCTAGTGACCAACCCCACAAAACAGTACAAGTACATGATAGCTATAGAGCCCATAGGGTGGAGCATCAAAGCAAGTGCAACTAAAATCAGAACATTCCTATCATTTCAAAGAGTACATTCCAATTCCACAAAATGACAAGTAGATAAAATAAACAGCTAACTATTCTTTTTTCTCCAGCAATTGGTAATAATCCAATCATGTCATTGTACCATAACACCGAGCTGTACTTGTATATGTATTATTCTCTCCTGCTCGCCTTCACGCCTGATCACATACAACATTTCGTTACATTACATTACAAATTACAAAGCAGTTCCAAGTTGGATCACATAATTTAATGATCAAATCTATCTATAGTGTTCCAATAATACTCTAAGCAGCCAATTTACATGCGATGCCCACGTTCCAATGAGGCCACATTTCAGGTGACTGTTTCTGTCATTATGCAGTATACAAAACAAAGCATGTGATAGATTCCTAACTTTGCCATTAACAATTCCACACAACCTGTTACAGCATTTCCAGTAAAAGAAGAAGATGTAATATAGAGAAACACTAAGATAATTTCCATGAACGGCCTCTATGTGTTTTCAAAGAATTGTGACAGAACAGAAACAAGAACATAGCAATGGACAATCACACGATTATACGAATTGTGTGGTAGGTTTCAAACTTGAAGCCTAAGTCCCGACAAGTAGAAGTCACTCTCGAAGTTAATTGTTATGCAGTACTCAAACAAAGATAATTGCTACAACGTCCAATAAATCGCCAAAACGCGCAAATGTCCAATAAATTATTTCACGTGCCTTGGTTGGTATTACAAGGTAGAAAAACCACTAAATACTAAATAGTATATGCAGTACAGTGTGATCAACAAATAAAAAACCAGTTCTTTTGGATTGTTTCTGCACAATTTTGGAAACCCAATAGGTACAGTTTATGCTCAGTACACTTTATGTCCTAGAATGGATATGGTAACTATCTGTTGTTTGGACCACCTCTCTGCTTTAAGGGTCCAATTACACAACACATAGTGCCAAATATGCTTTCAATTGCCAGTGGGTCATGCTTATGCATATTAACACAGCTGAATGAACTGTACTATGGAAAGGGGAATGTTTGTAGGATATTTAGCTTATGTAGGTTAAGAAAATAAAAATGATAGACACTGTTAAAAACATTTAATAGACAGTATCGAATGTATCTGAAAAGATAATGTATGAGCATATTCACGAGACAAGATGTATTAACAGTAGTTTCAGAGGAACTAATGTGAAAAGCTGCATACTTGTAAGCAAATCATGGTAGAGACAATGAGATAGTGACGGGCACTGTAGTATAAGATAGGTACCTTCTTTGTCTTGGTCCTTTGAATTTTCTTCTCATCTGTAGGGAACATAAGCCAAGGGCACACATGTGAGGTGTCCTAAACAATATCCCTGCAGTTCAGAGTTTCTAATTTTGGTTACTGCCATGGTAAACAATTTCTCTGAATAAAAAGAAAGTAAACAATTAAATATGGATAAAAAAGGGAAAGTTTTTCTTCTTAAAATGCCATTAGGTGTTGCCAGCTACCAAGATGATCATATAATCATAAGCAAATGACAACTCTATGAGATTGAACTTTAACCCAGAAAGAAGTTTATTAGATAATTATGCAATTATACTTTGATTCTAAGAATCTTGGCTTTAATTCTGAAAAACAGATGTACTTAATTCCACTCCTCTGACAGACACCACATATTCATCTTATGAGGTCCACATATGAGTTCTTTCACATGGAAGTGAGAAGGAAATACCCAACCAAACCACATCAGACCCACACATTCCACATCTCTGCTTCCTTCATTACTTCTCTCTCTAATTTATTTTACTATTATTATTATAAAACCACACACACCCCCAGATTTGACCTGCCCTCTCTCCCTCTCTCTCTCTCTCTCTCTCTCTCTTGTATAATATTAGTTTTTAAGAAAGACTTGTTTATCTCCCCAGTGGTTTGCACATTGGCTTCATATAAAACATACCTCACCATCTCCTAGCAATACCCTTAAGTCGCCTTTCCTTGAGAGAGCCAAAAGACAAATTATTCTTTTATTCTGAGAGAAACCCAAAAAACATCTCTTCTCGGGTCTGCACAACTTCCTGCACTTCTGCATTGATAGTCCTTGGAAGGTGGGAGCAACTGGTTATTGGTCCCATTTTCTTCTGTTTCCTCTTGGTTTCACACAACTTATTCTCTGCCTTCTTCTTCAAAACCCAGAAGTGTGTATTTTATTCCTGTCTTCATTAAATCTCCTCCTACATTCTCCTTCATCAATGGGAGCTGAGGGAGTTTAAGAATATTGTGAAGGAGCAGAGGAGAGGAGTGAAAATGTCTGCTAAGCTTCTATACACTTTAACAGACGAAAAGGCAGATCTGCACAAGCAGATTGGCTGCCTGAATGGTTTCTTTCAGATTTTTGACCGCCACCATTTCCTTACTGGTCGTCGTGTCAAGGGCCACAAGATGCTTCCTCCACCAATTCCAGGTACTATGCTTCATCTACCCTGTTTCTTTTACTAGAATTTGCTCATTCATTGTCTGGAAGAGGTTCATATGTTGTTTACTTTAGTTGCAAGTTTCTTGTGAACAAAAGTGTTATGAAACAGGGTAGGTACTGAAATATAGTTGGGAAGTAGAACAAAGAACCAATATATAGTTGTTTATATGTGAATTCCATTTAGCATATGCATTATGTTCTTAACATCATACAAAATTAAATGTTCTGCAGATCAAAATGGCAACCAACAAAACAGTGCATCAGAGCAATCTAATGTAAGGATCTTAACTCGCATTCCTTAACTAAATGAGACATGTTAGCAGAAAAGCATCTAAGTATGTGATACTTACAATTGCAGGAAACAAGTGTGAAGAAGGTGACAAAGGAGAAGCAAAGAGTCTCCACTGAATCATCCAGAACTTCCTTTTCATCTTCCTCTTGCTCTTCAAGTTCCTCATCTCTTGAGAGCAATAGAATTACTCAGCCAGAACCACCTTCCTGTGGCCAAAACAACCAATCAAAGCCTCAGCCCCTTGATCTCCAGGAACTTGTCAAAAACTCAGTCCGCAGAGAAGCTCGTGCCTTGGAAGTCAAAACTGTAACCAAAGAGGAAGCACAAGGCCACATTTTCAAGCACATAGATTCACCAAGGCCTTTGCAGCAGCCAAAATCTGTCAAGCAAAGAGACTCAGGCCTCAGCCAATCATATCAAGCACCAGGGAACTCCAAGGAAGAGAAGGACCGTTCAAGGCTTTTAGCAACAAGGTATGGTTCAAGGGATGCCCCTCGGTTTTCCTTTGATGGAAGGGAATCAAGAGACACATTTAAATCCCTGAAGATCAAGGAGCTCCCGAGGCTATCATTGGACAGCAAAGAAAGAACCATGAGAGCTCTGCAGATGGAGAACAGGAGCTCTAACAAAATCCCAACCGAACAGCAAGAAATGGGAAGCTACAATCGAACATCCAGTGTTGTAGCCAAGCTGATGGGACTTGAAGCTTTTCCAGCTGATACAGAAACCATCAAGAGCCAAACAAGGCTCATCAAAACTACCCCAGAAAGAGAAGTTGAAAGCTTATCCAGGTCATCCAGATCATTGGGTGAGAGCAAGCAAAATCACATGTTAGGATCACCCAGGAGTTCTTACAGAGATTCCACCTCACCCCGGATGAGGAATGCAGATTCAGCCACCAAGTCAACCTCAAGTTCAAAGTTTCCAAAAGAACTACCTGGCCTCAAGCATCAGGAAGCTGATACAAAATCTTCATGCTCATCTTCTTCTGTTTATGGTGAGATTGAGAAAAGGTTAGCAGACATTGAGTTCAGGAAATCTGGAAAGGATCTTAGAGCTCTGAAAAGGATACTTGAAGCAATGCAGAAGAGTAAAGAGATGTCAGAAACCAGAAAAGAAAGTCAGGCCTCAAACCCCGCATATATTGAACAGAGCTCCAAATTACAGAACCAGAGAAGCCTGCAAAATTCAAGTTCTGCCATAACTAGGGGAAGTACTTCTCCGAAGAGTTCTAGATCTTCTATAGTGATAATGAAACCAGCCAAACTCACTGACAGGGCAAATAGTACTGCTATACTAATGACCTCAGATGACCAGAAGTCCCAGACTTCAAGTTGTAGCCTTCATTCCATTGATATAAATACCAGAACGCGATCTCCAAGAGCTGTGAGCTCAAGATTGCAACAGAAGAAAAATGGGCCGGAGAAGGAACCTTGTGCAACAATTCCATCTTCAGATTCAAATAGAAACAGGAGGCAGCTCAGCCGGCAACTGAGACCAAAGTCTCCAAATTCAAAGCAAGGCAACAACCAATCAAAGAAAACTAGTAGCAGCATGAGAGATCTGAGAAACCATGGTGATGCCAATTCTCAGCAATCTGAGAGCAGCACAAGCTCAACCTCACATATTGAAACAGATACCACTAGCACCAATGGATCAGACAAAAACAACACCATGTTCTTTCAGCACTACGGCCAGAAACAGAAGGTGGGAGTTCTTGCTATTATTTTCCATATCATGGTCTTATTTCTGTCTGTCTAACACACTTCTTTTACTATCATTCAGAAACTAGAGGTAAAGTTCATGGCAGACAGAACTGTGACGGACTCTGCAGTTATCAATTCAGAACAACCAAGTCCTATCTCTGTCCTGGATGCTACATTCTACAGAGATGAATCACCATCTCGTGTGAAGAAAATAATAATCCCCTTTAAAGGTAAGGTCTTATGACTTTTACATCTACAAGTATTCTCATAGATGTTTCTATTGTAGTCTAATCACACTTTTTACCTAACCGAAGTCTCTTCAACATCCTCTGCAGATGATAAGGCTCTATATTCTGATGAAGCAGAATGGATTTCAGTGGGAGTAAATCCTCAGCTGCATGCCAGGACACCCAATCTCAGCTCCAAGAGTTATCTGAACAAATCAGAAAATATTGAGCATTTGGATTCAATCCCTACACTAGATGAATCCATGATCAGCTACTCCAAAGTGCTATGTGAGCACTCAAATCCAGATCACAGATACATCTCCAAAATATTGTTAGCATCAGGTCTCCTGAGAGATCTTGACTCTGGCATGGCAACCATCCGATTTCATTCATCAGGGCACCCAATCAACCCCAACATGTTCCTTGCAGTTGAACAAACCATGGCAAGCATAGGGCTCTCAAATGATGATCACAGGAGAAGACACACTGCCAACAAATATGCAGTTGAGAAAATCCAGAGAAAGCTCATATTTGATGTTGTTAATGAGATCCTGGGACACAAGTTATTGTTAGAGAGTTGCTCTAAACAGTGGTTTCCACCAAATAAGCAGGCAAGAGGAAAACTGAAAAGTCAGCAGCTGGTGGCAGAACTGTTTTCAGAGATAGATCAACTACAAACTAACAAAACAGGTTGTGTCTCAGACGATGAGGATGACAGTTTGGCAAGCATCTCTTGGGGAGATATGATGCATCAATCAGAAAATTGGACGTATACAAGTGAGAATGCAGGACTAGTATTAGACATTGAAAGATTAATCTTTAAGGACTTAATTAGCGAGGTTGTAAATGGTGAAACAGTTGATCTGCTAACCCGCTCTGGTGGATGTTGCAGGCAACTATTTTCCAAATAGTTCTAGTATAATAGCAATTCAGGCACTTTCTTGTCTTTTTTATGGCATGAGAAGGATGGTTTCTATATTGCTTTACATTCTTTATGTGTAGAAAGGTAATAAGTACTGACTGAGAATTCATATACATTGCTAAATGTAGATCGATCATAGATTCCTAGACATACATGTATACAGAAGTCATAGTATATATGAGTACCGTCCTGCCTTTTCAATTTATTCATTCAAGGTAATTCCTCGGAGACATGATGCAAGAGACTTATTATTCACGTTGACCAACTTCTTGAAACAATTTGAAACTTATAAGTTAGTTTACCAACTTGTGAGTCCATTTAGCACCCTCTGAAATTCACCATAATGAGTTTATTGTGGCTAAACTTAGGCATGTGCACACACAAGAGCAAATTACTACCAGTACTTTCACAGATAGATCATATAACCCGTGCTAGACCCCCAGTTTCTTTACCCACCATGTATAGGGTCACACAAATGACAAGTTATAAGCAAACTACTTCCCTGACAAGAATCAGGTGCATGACTTCTGGTAAATGACAGCTGGAAGAACTTGGGAAGTTTATAAGGAGATTCCCAACTTCACTAGTTTCTTTCTATGGAAATGTATTTCAGTGCATAGTGACAAAATCTACAAACCATTGGACATATTCTTTCATGGAATTAAAATGTAACCAGAACTCTCTGAATCAGAAGGAATATGCAAGCATAAATAAGTAAATAATAAGGGACTGCATACCATGAAAAATGTGTGTTGAAGCTATTACCTTCCCCAAGCACAGATCAGGTCTTCTAACTCTTATGTTCCTGAAATAAAAGGGAGAGGAAGTGTAGGGGTGGATGAATGTAAAGAGAAAAATAGAGACCCGAAAGCAATATTCTAGCACAAAATATTGTTTTCACTTTCATCTACTTAACAGTTCATATAGATAAATAAGAGCAGGCTGGAGGAGGGAAAATTGCAAACTTGACTCCAAAGATACAGTTCACGATTATTTATGCATTTGTCAAAAGAACAAAGCAGATGCTAACAAATAAAGAAACTATGGGTATCAGATAAATCCATTAACTTCTTCGAGCCACCAACTTAGCTACTTCATGTGCCCACTCTGGGAGAGAACTAACCAGAAATAAACAGGTTGCAGAATCAAATATAAAAGATCTAATGGTCTCCGCAGAGCTCATAATTCACGTAGGAACAGATTTTGTAATTACAAGGTAATAATGGAAGAGATTGGAACCTCAACCTCAAAGAAATACTACTGTCTACCCTAAGTTTTATTTATCAAATGCTTGAACAGAAACAATTCTATTTGAAGTAGTAACTAGCAATAACAGAAGATCAAATACCGTCAAGAATTTACCCTAAACTAAACCTGTATGTTTCCGACTTATTAACTAGTATTCTATCTATTTATAAATCATGCGCTCTAGAGTTCTACCTCCTGTTATTAATACTCCCGGTCCCTGAACAAGTGCACCTTTTACTTTTCCACACAAATTGAAGAATTATGTTTTAATGCTCGACTTACCCTCAAATATTCTCACATACTTCATACTCAAGTTATCAAAACTATCTAACAGACAGAGATTATTGGTAATTTTTATTAGTTAACTGATTGAAAAAATGGACACTTATTATGGGACATCTATTTTGCACTAGTAAAACACTCATTTTGGGACAGATGATTTAACTATTTTAATATACTGAAAAAAGTTTAAAACAAACAGGAGGTGGAACTGTCATAGATTCATTGAAAATAGTATCACAGTTTCATTACAAAGAAACAAGAATGTCAATTAATTAGAAAGAATTGTTGGGAGGCACAGGTCAATCATGGCAACTAACATGCAGATACCTCCAAAACTTGTATTAATGGGAACACTGCCCTCTAGAATTTTATGTCGAGGGCAAATGCCCCTTGACTTTGACTACCCTTGAACAAGCTTCTGCTGCTAGTTCCCGAAACAAGTATACAATTCCTAGTTTACAACTGTGCCAGTTCTGTGTTTTTCATAGATTCCTTCAGAAGTTTTTCAGCCCCTTTTCCAATCTCATCCATCTCATTATCCTTTGTAAAGCAGAGTGAGATATCTTCGACAGACTTTCGAAGGCTCCCAGAAAAAGCTGCACATAAAGTCTTCTTGCTAATCCCAAATTTGAAATGCACCGCAGGCCTTTGGTTCAAAAGAGCATTCTTCCTTCCATCAGAATCATACGTACTCTTGTTCATGGCATCAATAGCTGGGGCAAACGTCTCCAGAAGTGAAACAGGGCAATCCACACCTTGGTTTTCAGCGATTGGATTTTGTTCAGTTGCTTCATTTAAAAGTTTAGCAGGAAGAACAACAGGGGACACTTTCTTTTCCCCAAATGGAAAAGGTGCAACAAGAAATGGGTTGCTTTCTGCAGCTCGTTTTGCTTTTGCAGCATCTCCAGAACCCAATAAAAATCCTTCTGAACCATTGCAAGCAACCCGCTGCTGCTGCAGATTGATCAATGATCGTTCTGCCTTTCTATGCTGCCTTCTGAGTTCATTATTCTCCATGGGAGGATCTGTTGCTCTTTCGCTTTGCGTGGGTAGCTGCATGTATGTCTGGACATCAGGAAAAGCAGGCAACCAATAAGGTATGTGCTCACTCGGAGGCTCTACCTCAAGAGCCAAAATACTTGGTGTTGGTTTCCTGTCTTTAAGAATGGGGAATCTGGGAGCTGCATATGCAAATGGAAGTTTCCCAACTTCTCCAACATACTGAATTATTTCCTGAAGTGTGCCAGAACTTGCAAGACAGTGATCAACATCGGAAGCACCCAAAAAACCCTGCGGTGAAGCCAAATCTTCCAATCCTTGAATAATATCAAAGACATCGGACTCTATCCTACCGGCTAGATTAGCATGAAAATGAGCAACCTTTCCTATGTTAATGATGTATTGGGTGGCAACATCAGCCAGTGTATCAAGAGCAGATGGCTGACAAGATTGAAAGCCTTCACTCTCACATATCTGTGCTACGGCAATTTTAGCTAATGCATGCGAAAAACCATCTGGCCCTGATGTTCTCCACAAATCTTGTCGTGCACACTCTTTTGAACTCTCTCCGCCTCCATCTCTCATATTCAATACTTTGTATCACTTCGACCAAGGCACTCCGTTCGTAGCCACCATTCTTTGGTGAAAGATCCCACAAAACTAGCATTGTTCACCCATGAATCATAGTCTCATTACTCATGCATTATTTGGCAGCTGAAAAAACATACAGAAGGAAATGAATTCAGTACCTTCTGCACTGAGCTATAGAATTAGTAAGCTTTCTATTTTAGCTACCAAAAGAAGTAGCGAAAAAAAAAACAATGTGAAGCAAATGAATCAAAATTGATTTCAAGCTACAGAATTGGAAGCTGAACACACTAAAACACTAAGGCAGCAGAAGAATAACAAAACCCAAAGATCAATGTTCTTTCTCTTCCTCAATTTTCTCGGATTACCAACAGAGGCCCACTCAAAAATGAAGCTTAAAGCAAACCCTAGATTCCCACATCCCGCATTTGTAATGCAAAACGAGAGCAATAGAAAATCAAAAGATAAACAGAAAGCAATGAATCCCAGAAACAACATAAATCTTACAGGAAATTTGGAAATTGAGTCGAGTGATGAAACGGAGTTATATAGAGGAAGTCCAGATTTCAAACGGACCGGCGAACAAAAACCCTAGGAGCAGGAGAAACTGAGACGAAGGTGACATGGAAATTGGCGGGGAATTAAGGATTTGTATCGAAGTGAAGAGGATTTAGGGTTTAAGAGAACAGCTGACTATAGTGGATCGAGAAGAGAGCTCGGGCTGTTGGAGACAATGCACCGTGTCTGTGCAAAGCAAATGCGAGAAAAAATTCAGTACGGAGGTTTGAGAGGGGTATTTATACAACTGGTGTATCGGTAATAATCTCATAAAAACTCATTAAAATTATCGTATTTTTTGTTTAATTATATCAACTTTTAAATTTTTTTTAATCGAGTAGATTTAACTAATAAATAAACCATCCTCTCGTTAGGGTTTCGTTGCTTCCACTCTTGCCACCCCATGGTGCCGCCCAAGTCCACCGCTCATCTACGACTACCAGCATTCATG
Organism: Erodium moschatum; assembly: GCA_036897745.1. NCBI lineage: Eukaryota > Viridiplantae > Streptophyta > Magnoliopsida > Geraniales > Geraniaceae > Erodium > Erodium moschatum. The sequence continues at coordinate 16,463 of JAYMSV010000476.1, forward strand.
TCCATCGAACATATGGCTTCCCTACCTTCCTCCTCGGCCCTTGCGCCTTTTGCACCACTGGACGACAGCTGGATCGCGAGGCTCCTCGGGTGACGCTCCCGAGGCTTTTGATGTGGGCGCATCTTAGCACCTAGAGTGTCTCATGTTACTGAATTTAAATGGACTGTTAGCCCTGCTTCTAAATCATTTTCTACTGTTTTATGGGTATTTCGTGTTTTTGGTGAATTATAGGTTTGTGGATCGAAAAGAGAACAAAATGGAGCAAAATCGGTTTACGGAGTTTTGAAGTCTAGCTGATCTTCCGAATGGCATAACTTCTTCATAAGAACTCCGATTTCCAATATGAGATGTCAAATCGAAAGGAATTCAGAGATCTACACACTATTTGGGTCTGGGCACCTTCCTGGGACCAACAAGATCTCCG
>JAYMSV010000477.1:0-16882 GCA_036897745.1 Erodium moschatum
CTTCATAAACTTGATAAGAAAAATCGACCTGATAGTAGTTTTTTACTTAGACGCTGTCTCGAGAGCTATTTACCCCACTGATCGTTCCTCAGATTTCTAGGACCCTAGTACAACATTGACCCCGCCTGAGAATAGCGAATGAAAGTAACGTGTCCACGTTTAAAAAGTAGTCTGCGTAGCAGGCGATTCCCGCTTAAAACAACAGCCGCCGGACCCTTCTCGATCCGTGTCGTGTCTTAATCCTCTGCTTCGTAGCCCATTATCTTGCCCATCTCGACCGCACAAATCACTTTTTATTTCACATCAACGGGGGCATTACTACTAGTAGCAACACCCGCGTAGCACTGTACCCCACCTCCCTCCGTCACTCACCTTTTTGCTTCCTAACTCAGTACTTGTTCGTTTGACCATTTTGATCACTGAAATTCCCAACTTCTTCACTCCTGGCGATTCCGATCCGAAGAAATGAACCGAATCGCGGCGAGGTCTGTGATCCGGGGTCTTCTCAGCCGCCGGAGCAGTTACAGTAACCGCCAGATTTCAACGGCCGCCGTCGCTGGGCGTGTCGGCGCGAGTTCTTGGCTGGGTCATCAAAACGGTGCGTTTGATGGATCTTACTGGCGGAGGACTCTGGCGAGCTCTTCCCACGCGCCGGCGAATGTGAAGGACGAGAAGCAGGACGGCGCGTCGGCGGAGGCGAAGAAGGAGAACAGCGATCAGCAAGTGGTGGCGTCGAGCTATTGGGGGGTCTCGAAGCAGAAGATCACCAGAGAGGACGGGACCGAGTGGCCTTGGAATTGCTTTATGGTAAAATCGTAATTATTTATTTGTTATGAAACTTTAGTGTAGCAAATGGGTTGTTTGATTTTTAACTGTTGATATCGGTATGCTCCAAAATTTTGGGAGCATCCGTGGTGAGATTAGTCCGTCGAAGCGATTCGTTTTGGACGAAAACCGATCGTCCTGGCTCCCATAGTGTTGGAGCGGATTAGTCCTTCCACAGTAGATTCATGAGGTTGAATTTGTGGGTCTAAATCAGGTCGGATTCGACAAGTTTTACGGTGGAGTGTCTGATTCGGAGGGTTTGGATATGACCAAAATCATACTTGTAAGGAGAAGATTCGTTTGTAAGGAGAAGATTCGTTGAGGGTGGAAAGAGAATCGTTCGGAGGAGATAGACAGAGAGAAGAGTGAATCGGAGGAGAGGGATTCGATGATCGATGAATCTGCAGACTCGGAGGACGTCGAAACGTCAAGAGAGAGAAAATCGAAGCCAAAATATCAGCAAATCTCCTTTTTTCGTCACTTTCGACGATTCTTTCGAACTCCATTGTGCAAGGTCATAGTCGGTGTGTCCGGATGAATGGTCACATGGGACGAGAGATGAATATTACGTGTCACTTGACAAGTGGTCACGAGTGGATGAATTCAGTTAAGTCTACCGGATACTAGAGGCACCGTCTAGGCGAATCCGACTGACTCGTCCCGTCTCATTTGAAGCGATTAGTCAGATGAGTCCGGGCAAATAGCCACTCACCGCGCGACAAGTGGCCATAGGTGGACGAATTGAGGTGGATAATTAGTCAAAAATCCTATTTTTGGTCGGTTTGCTCGTTAAATTTGCCCCCAGTTCGTCTTGATTACCGTTGCTCTAATACCTTTTGATGAGTTTTGGATTTAGATGACACGAATCAAATGGGTTTATTGATTTTTGACTCTTGATCTAAGTGGTTTTTGGCTGATTTTCGTTTTCATTTTGTTGATGTAGCCATGGGATACTTATAGAGCTGACTTGTCCATTGATCTGAGCAAGCACCATGTTCCCAAAACCTTTGGGGACAAGGTTGCATACAGAACCGTGAAGCTCCTCAGAATCCCAACGGATATATTCTTTCAGGTTGGTTGTGATCCACGTACTCTTATTTCTTCATTTTGACTTGTCATAAGTAAATGATACAATTCTTGCTGGAATCGCTTATGGTGTTTAGAGTTATGGTAGTGTGTTTTTCGGTTTTTCCTATTTGAGTACCATTTATGTGACTGCAATTTACTTATATCTTGTCCTTGCATTTACTAAGGTTAATTGCAGAAAATTATTACACAATACACATCTTTTTAGGGTGTTCTGAATATCTGTGAAACTCAATCGTTCGAAAACCCATCTGACATGTCATTGAAAACCCATCTGACCTGTCTCTCGACTAAACACCACCATCCTTATTGTGCCCTTATTCTAAACTTAGGAATGTTATCGACAGTCACCAAAACTGCATATAGCTTTTTTCGTCAAAAAACGATGAATATATCCTTGATCTTAATCTCAAAAATACCACCTTTTCGGCTTTTTAGTTCATATTTTAAGAAGTCCTTTTCTGTGTAGCCAAAATGTTTTCATGGTTGAGGGCATTTTCGTCCTTTTGTCGAAAAAAGAGCTACCCATCATTTTTTTTAAAAGGCAGAGGATGTAAAAGTTTAAAATTAGATAGTTATAAGCAATAACTCTCTGCGATTAATTCTGTTAACTATGCCAAGTATCTACCAAAAGCTTTGATTTTGATCCTAAAAAACGATGCAGAGGCGATACGGTTGTCGAGCAATGATGCTAGAAACAGTGGCAGCAGTCCCAGGCATGGTGGGAGGGATGCTACTACACCTGAGATCACTCCGCAGGTTCCAGCAAAGCGGTGGCTGGATCAAAGCACTGCTCGAGGAAGCAGAGAACGAGAGGATGCACCTGATGACGATGGTGGAGCTCGTGAAGCCCAAATGGTACGAGAGGTTTCTAGTTCTCGCAGTGCAAGGAGTCTTCTTCAATGTCTACTTCGTGCTCTACATACTTTCCCCCAAAATGGCCCATAGGGTCGTCGGTTATTTGGAGGAGGAGGCTATACATTCGTATACAGAGTTCTTGAGGGATATTGAGAGTGGAGCCATTGAGAACGTCCCTGCTCCGGCCATTGCTATAGATTACTGGAGGTTGCCTAAGGATGCGACGTTGAAGGATACTGTAACTGTGATTCGTGCGGACGAGGCTCATCACCGGGATGTCAACCACTTCGCTTCGGTAAGCATTTGTTCTGTATGGTTAGGTGCAGATAACGATTACGTGTTACCGGTAATTTCTAAAAAAATATATCATGAGGTATTCATTTTTCCGTTCTCTATGTTGATAACAATATAATAAGAAAACGTCTTCTTAACTTGTTTTTTTTGTTGCACGGGTAAATTTGTTTTAAAATGACAGTTTTATCCTTTAAATTTTGAGTTTAAAAAATAATAACTGAGAAACAAGTTTATGGTATTTTTTGCAATTATCAAAGAAGAGGTATATAAGACGCAAAAAAGACGAATACCTCAATGTGCTTTTTGCATCTTTTCGTATCATGTCTTTTATCCAAATATTCTCGACTTTATACTTTTACATTCAGTTATCTATAAACAATGAAAATGTCTTTAACCACGATTTTAAAAAATATCATTTTTTTCATCCCACCGCATCAACAAGTGCATACAAACCTGCAATATTATTCGCAAAGTCTCTTACCAGAAAACTTGTTTAACCTGTATTCATATTTTGAATTTTGCTTCTGCAGGATATTCATTTTCAAGGGAAGGATCTGAAAGAAGCAGCAGCTCCTGTTGGTTACCATTGAGGTTACATTTGGATATAGAGATATCTATATACGTGTTGATATAACTTTGTGCGAAGAATTGGTATAGTTATATATATATATGTATCTATGTATTTCTCGTATAAGTAACATGAAAACTATCTTATATTTATATATGTGCGAAAAATTATCTTATGCGTTGTCTATACTTTCAAACTAGTAAACTACCATATCTTTTGATCGTTGTCGTTTACTGATTAACATTTGGATTTTTCCACTAAAATTAGAGACGAGGGCAATGTGGAAGGGTAATTTTCGTACATAGACAATACATAAGGGTAGTAATTTCATTGAAAAAGCTAATACACAACCAAGAGAGGTAGTTTAAAAGCGTTGACAATACAAAAGATAATTATATGCCCAAATTATTCTGTAGTGAGACAATAGGTCCATTGGAGCATACACAATAATCAGGTTCCAGATTTTGTTAGACGTCGTTTTATTTGTTAATATTGTTGAAACATGAAAAATTGTTGGAGAAGTTAGATTGTCTATGATGAGAAATAACATATATCTGTTAATTACACGAATATGTATCTATTCGAGTGGTTTTCTAATGCGTTGAACGTGATTGGTCTTCAACTGCTTGTGTAGAGTCCCATGGACAAAGTTTTCGACCGTGTGAGATTGAATTTGAGAAAAAGTGAGAAGAAAATGAAGATTGTTTAAAACTAATTTTCTACGATTAGTTTTTTTAGTTAGAAAGAAATAAATGAATTAAATAAAGGTAGCGTGAATCCCGAAATAAGAGTCACAAACCACCAAATTTCAACAACCAGCAAAAGAAAAAACAAGACCAACCCCAAAACCTACAAAAAGGGCTAACAAGGCACCCGAGAAAGCCACAAGCCTAAGAACTCGAAGAGGCCACACCACACCGCCGAAACACGCCAGCGATAACAACACCCCAACATCCGTCCCGGGTGAGTAGCAGCGGACCAAAAACCCGCTGCCCCACAGAATCGTCAACGCCAACAAAGCTTCAGGCCAACGAGCCTCAATATACTCGACATCACCATCGTGCCCGCAGGACTCCACCCTGATTAGAGGGACTACATCAAACACATCAATGACCAACACCACTCGGATAGTGATTTCCTGTGATTACTATTACTTTTTTCCCACAAAATCCGGCCGTTGACAAAAGTGTACGATAATCTTCCAGAATTCGGAGGTTAAACACTTCTCATAAATAAAAATAAGCAGCCATCTCAGCTTGATTTAGCATAATTAGGAACACGACCAAAAATGGTATCAAAAGACTACTGATTTCAGACAGGACAACAATTAAAGCCGCTTTATCTTTGTCGTTTTAGGGTAAGAGTCAAGTCTATCAAGTCAAACAATCTTCGTTGGACCACTACATGGTATAGTGTAATTATGAGACAGACACAAGGGCAAGAACGTCAAAACACCCACCCACTACTGATTACAAATTATCAGAGCATTTGCCACTTAAACACCACGTTTCTTCTTCTCAACATTCCTCCATTCCCAACAACACAAAAATCCTCTGAACAAACACAGCACCACAGCACTTCATTCTACTAACAATTCCAAAAAAAAATCAAATCTGTTTGGTTTCTGAGACTGTGTTTGAGGAAGAAACAAAATGGGTTAATGTGGGAAATGGGTTTTGCTGAGTAGAGGAGCTGACTGAGGAAATACAAGAGATCAGGTCAGATTTTGGTTTCATTTTGTTTCTGGGTTTTGTGTGTTTTAAGGTACTGAGCACTCTCTATAAATTATCTGTCTATTCCAGTAAGTTTCAGTTTCACATTCTGTTTCTTGTTGTAGATGCATGTTGTTTTGTGCAATTGATTCTTGTTTCTGGGTTCTATGATCTATGAAAATGATTTTTGTGCTGGTAATGGCTTGATTGAACCTTTGGTAAGGGTTGGGGTTTTGTGGGTCTGTTGCAATGGGAGTAGAAATTGGTGAGTTGGGTTTGTGTAAGAGGAGCAATAGAACCCTTGGTGTGATTTTCCTAGGGAATTTGGGGCTTTCCACTTAATTGATTGTTTTTTTTTTCAAATCAACAATGTGTATTGAGATTTGGGTTCACATGCTTATTTAGAAGCAATGAAGAACAAACTTTTGATTCTTAGACTTTTAAGATTGTTGTATCATGGGCTCCAAACATCATTCAAACTAGAAAGGAGCTCTGATATTGCCGTAGGACCTCCTACCTTAAGAAAGAGGCTCAATAGATGTCGGGAAAGATGGAGAGAGACCCAACAAGAGACCCACTGCTGCGGGGATTTGAACCCTGGTCTCGAAGACCCAAGTTCAAGTGCTTGATCAGTTGGACAAACAAGCTTTGGTTAATTGATTGTGAACTAATTGATGATTTTCCTTCAATTTAGAAGGCCAGTTTTGGGGTTAATTTGTTGTGAATCTTACCAATTGATGGCCTTAGATATTTTAGCCTGAGTTTGCTAATTGCTTGTTACCCAACATTGTTGCTATCTCACCCGTTAGTGCGATGAATTAGTGTAATGTGCTTGTTCATCCATACTGAGGTTGTAGATGGTGAAGTGTTTTTGTTATGCTATATTTGAATGACATTAGTGCAATTTGCTTGTCCTAGGAATGGAAAAAGATAATCAGGCGGAAACAAAGTTGGCTATTTCCAAACCAAGACCGAAGAGAGCTCGGTCAACAAGCAAAATGCCAAAGCAAGCTCTTACGTCTGAAGTGGAATACGAGTTTGAAGCCATAAGATTGACACATGGGCTTGATGATCATAGGCCAAACAGACGATTAACCGATTTCATTTTCCATGATGTTGACAAAGAGGCACAACCTATCGAGATGCTAGAACTCAAGTCTCTCTTTATTTCGGGTGCCATTGGAAGAAAGTTCCGACCAAAAGAAGGAAAGGGGTGTGAGATGTGATTGTTTCGGGCGTGTTGAATCTTGGGCCATATCGGGATATGACGAAGGCACGCCTGTAGTATGGGTCTCGACCGCAGTTGCCGACTATGAATGTGTCGACCCGGGGAAAGAGTACGAGGAGATGTACTATGTTTTCTTCAAAAAGGCTCGGGCTTGTGTTGAGATTTACAAGGAATTGTTGAGTTGTGGAAGAAACCCGGTTATGAGTGTCGATGACTTGTTAGCTCGAGTTGTTCGTTCTATGAGTGATAGTAAGAGTTTCGGATGTGAGGCTGAGATCAAAGATTTCATTGTTTCGAAGGGCGAGTTTATTTATAACGAGCTCATTGGATTGGATGGCACGTCAGAGACCGATGATTTGGTGTTTCGGGACTTGCTTGTGTTGTCTGCTCTTAGGGAGGAGGCGAAGAGGCATAGCCACTTTGTGCCTCCAGAGGTGACATTACTTGGATTGTTGAGTCCAAGGCAAGGAGTTGAAGAAATGGAGCAAATCAACGAGTATGCTTCACACGCTAGTGGTGCTGAGGAACATGATGACGCGGCATTGGCCAGGTTATTGCAGGAACAGGAGTACAGGCGGTCGAGCAGACGGAAGAAAGGTAAGTGTCGTGATATTGTTCTAATCAAACTCGATATAATTGTGTATGTGTCACTGGTGCACTAATGTATTATAGGGGTAATTTCACTCAGCTGTCCTTAAGTATACACATCATTCAGCTGCCCTTTGGTCTAAAAAGTTTTTGGCAACCTTCCTAAGTCTTTTTAGTCTCAGTGTACACCAATTCCATCTGACTTTTGGGAGTGAAATGATGAAAATGGCCTCATGTAAGAAAAACGATAGTATTTTCGTCATTTCACACCCAAAAGTTGACGGAATTGGGGTAAATTGAGACTAAAAAAACTTAGGAGGGTTATACAAAACTGTTTAAACTTAGGGTTGTTAAGAACGGTGCATACCTAAGTCTCAACTTACACTAATTATGTGAAACTTTTGGATGTGGAATGACGAATATATCCTTATGTACAAAAGAAAAACAAGGGTATTTTCACCATTTCACACCCAAAAGTTGACGGAATTGGGGTAAGCTGAGAGTAAAAAACTACGGGTTGTCAAAAGCATTTTAAACTGAAGGGTATTAAGAATGGTGTATACTTAAGATTTTCCCTATATTATATATGCGCTCAAATGATTCTTTGATGGATTTCGTGTTTCTTACATTGTGACCGTCTTGGTTGACACCAATTCCGTCTAACTTTTGCGCGTGAAATGACAAAAATACTCTCATGTAAAAAGTAAAAATAATACTATGGGTATATTTGTCATTACACACCCAAAAGTTGACGGGAGGGGGGTAAACTGAGATATAAGAAACTTAGGGATTGTCAACTATTTTTTAAACTTCAGGGTACCTGAGTGAATTTTCCCTGTATTATATATGCGGTCAAATGATTCTTTGATGCATTTCATGTTTCTTACACTGTGACCGTCTCACAACAATGCCTTCTCACTGGAATATTTTATTCCCTTCCTATATCTGAACGGACATTCGATTTCAGGGATTGCTAAAGACAGTGAGGGTATGTGCAAGTTTGCTGATCCTCAACCAAACCAGAAAAGACCTAGGCCTACAAGCACCAAAACAACCTGCAATTCCCCGAAAAGGCCAAAGAAGCGACAAGCAAGAGTCCACCACGAGGTCAAAGCCATTACCATGACAAGTGAGCAAGACGAGCCACGCCCAAATAGAAGACTCACAAATTTTACCTTCCATGACGCTGAGGGAAACACCCAGTCTCTCGAGATGCTCGAAGCCAAGGTTCTTTTCACTTCGGGCCTCGTTTTGCCTCTCGAAGAAAGTTCTCGAAAACCGAAGGAAACTAGTGTGAGATGCAAGAATTTCGGGCATATCCAGTCTTGGGCAATATCGGGATACGAGGAAGGCTTACCCGTCATATGGGTTTCCACCGAAGCTTGTGACTACAAATGTGTGAGCCCGGCAAAAGGCTATGAAAAGAAATACAATGTTTTCTTCGAGAAAGCCCGTGCTTGTATCGAGGTTTACATGAAACTATCGAGTTCTTGTGGAGGAAACCCTGATTTGAGTATTGATGAATTGCTCGTTCGTGTTGGCCAATCCATGAGTAATGGTAAGAACTTTACTTGTGAGGATGAAGTGAAAAGGTTTGTTTGTTCACAAGGTGAGTTCATTTATAAAGAACTTATCGGACTGGAGGAGGCATTTCGTGCCTTGCCCGTGCTTGTTGCCCTTAGGGATGATACTAAGAATCACGAGCATTTCGTGCCTTCGATTCTGAAACTTGGTGATGGTGAGCAAGTCAACGAGTTGAGTTCATCTGTTCTTGGTGCTGATGAAGATGGGGAATTGAAATTGGCCAGGTTGTTGCTTGAAGAAGAAAATGGGCGAGCAACCATACAGAAGAGAGGTATCATCTATTTCACCAAATAAGTGCTCGCTCATACAAATATATTCATATAGTTCAAAGGGATAATGGCAAAAGAGTACCTTGAGCTTGAGGTATTCACTTTTTGCAACTTATAGCCTTCTTCTTTGATAGTTGCAAAAAAGAGTCATGAACTATATATATATATATAAGGGTAAAATCATCATTTTCATACAAATTGCAACAAAAAACAAGTTCAGGGTACTTTTTGAAATTATGAAAGTAGAGGGCTACAAACAGCAAAAAGTGAATACCAATTATCCCTAGTTCAAATAAGGGATAGTTGCAAAAAATACCATGCAAAATCAACTTTTTGCAGGTTAGTACCCTTATCTTCAAACAGTTGCATGTTGTGATCCTGAACTTGTATTTTGTTATACTTTGTTTCAACATGACGATTTTGCCCTTGAAATTTGAACTTAAAAATACACAACATTGCTCCTTTTTGTTTTTTAATTCGCATTTCATGAAAGAATTCGATCATGTTCACTGATCGATTTAAAGTTGGTTAATATCCAAATCAAAAGACTTTGATTAATTCGATTAGGTTTTAGCAAAATGAAAAAACTCTGACTATGATAGTAAAATTTGACGTTTTGAAATGAATTGACACAAACCGGAACAAAATACAGGTTCATGATCACAATTTGCAACGGTCTGAAGATAAGGGCACTACTAACATGCAAAAAATCTATAGTACATGGTAATATGGTACCTTTTGCAGTTATCCCTCCAAATAACCTATCTGCCATCACATTGACGCCTCTGTTCAACATCCATGCTTGCTTTTCAATCCTTTTTAGCTCTTCCATACTTCTCTGCTTTGCTTATAGATTGTTTGTCATCATAGTGGAACACGAGGTCGAAGCAATAAACATGACATATGGGCAAGAGGACGGCCCTCAACCAAACCGAAGACTAACGAATTTCATCTTCCACGACGCCGATGGAAAGCCACAACAGCTCGAGAAGCTTCAAATCGATGTTCTTTTTGCTTCGGGCCTCATCTTGCCTTTGGAAGAAAGTTCCAAGAACGAGAAGCAAAACGGTGTAAGGTGTGAAGGTTTCGGGCGCATCGAGTCATGGGCAATATCGGGATATGAGGAAGGCTCACCCGTCATATGGATCTCCACCGGAGTTGCCGACTACGAATGTGTTAGCCCGGCGAAAGGGTATGAGATAATACACAATATTCTCCTTGACAAGGCCCGTGCTTGCATCGAGGTTTATATGAATTTGTCAATGGCTTGTGGAGGGAACCCGGATTTGAGTCTTAACGACTTGTTAGCTCGGGTTGTCCAATCCATGAGTAGTGGTAAGACTTGCACAAATGAAGATGAAGTCAAGGACTTTGTTGTTTCACAAGGCGAGTTTATTTACAAAGAACTCATTGGATTGGATGACACGTCGAACGATGATCAGATGTTCAGGGGCTTGCCTGTGTTGGTGTCCCTTGCTAATGAGGCTAAGAAGCATAGGCACTCCATGCCCAGAAGAGCGAGAAGGCATAAGGTTGGTTCATCGGGTTGTGGTGATGGCGAAGAAGATGAAGATGAGATCGAAACATGTGGTACCGATGAGCTTCCACGAAGGATGATGATTCACAACTGGTCTCTTTGCGACTCATACTCACGGTTGGTTTCTTTGGAGCTCATTCCTATGAAGGCTTGTTGTGATGATAACTATACGATCTTTGGGTCGGGGGTTATGTCTGTTGATGATGGAAGTGGACTTTCTCTTGATGACGATTCTAACCAGTTGTGTTCAGATCCTGTTGGAGTTCAAAATGTGGATGGAATTCCGATCTATTTGAGTACAATAAGAGAATGGAAGATCAAGTTTAGTTCTTCTATGGTTTTTGTATCTATCCGGACAGATACATGCTGGTACTATGACTGTACTTATAGGGTTAATTGCACATAATTACCTTTATGAATTGCCCACAAACACATGTATCTGGAAAATTTACTATGGGGTGATGTGTTTGTGGGCAGTTCATAAAGGTAGTTATGTGCAATATACTCTACTTATATTGACCAAAAGTTAGAACTACTTTTGTTTTCCATATGGACTTATTACAGCTTATGTTTGTTACTTCAGGTACAGGCTTGGGAAGCCATCAGAGCAATACGCCCCATTATACGAACAGGTTCTCAAAACAGCCAAACTCGGTCTAAGCATCATTCTATTGTTAAAAGAGCAGACCCGAGTAGCACGCCTTTCTTTTGCTGATGTCATAAATAGATTATCGAAGTCTCGCAAGGATCATCCGACTTACATTTCCAATGATCCAGCCAAGGTAGAAAGGCACGTGATGATCCATGGACCTATACTGCTGCAACAATTTGCAGACTATCCTGAAGATGTGATCAATAGATGTGCTTTCATCACAACTGTAAGAGATCGTATCAAGTGGTTAGAGAAGAAAAGAATGTATCTGAACAACAAAGTGAACTCGGATCCAAGAACAGAAACCGAAGCATCATCATCATCGTCAGCATCACCATCATCATCACCATCATTATCACCATCATCATCATCTCTGGCATTGGAGATGAAGGCCATGCCCGCTACAAAGACAAGAATGGTGTATCGGGTTTGGAGAGAATACTACTCAAACGAGTTTTCAGAAGACTCCGATGAAGTAGATGTTCATTGGGACGGAGAGTCAGTGGGAAGTACATCTTCAGGTAATGCACTTTACAAACGAGCAATCGTTTGTGGACATACGGTCACAGTGGGTGGATTTGTGTCGGTGGATTCGGGTGATAATCCGATATATTTCATCGAGTATATGTTTGAAAATTCCGATTTGAGAAAAATGTTTCACGGAAGACTAATGCTGAGAGGATTCGAGACTGTTCTTGGCAATGCTGCTAACGAGAGGGAAGTGTTTTTCACCAATGAGTGCCGAGAATTTGAGCTGTGTGATGTTAAGGAAACTATATCTATTGAGATCCAAACAATGCCTTGGGGGTATCAGTATCGGAAAGGTAATGCCGATAAAGCTCGGATTGCCGAGGAAAGAGCTAAGGAAAGGAAACGACAACGGTTGGCCAAAGAGTATTACTGCAAGAGCCTGTACTGGCCCGAGAGAGGTGCTTTCTTTTGTCTTCAACCCGATACCATGGGCCTTGGGAATGGGCTTTGTCGTTCTTGTGCGATGAAGGAGGCCCAGAGGGAGAAGGAGATTTTTAAGGTGAATCCGTCCTTGTCTAGTTTTATGTTCAAAGGAACTGAGTATTGTGTCAATGACTTTGTCTATGTAGTACCTCGTCATTTTGCAATAGATGAGAAGGATCATGACAAGTTCAAGGGTTGTAGAAATGTGGGGCTTAAAGCTTATGTCATTTGCCATTTGTTGGAGATTGAAGTGATGGAGGGTGTAGAGAAAGCTTGCCCCAAGTCAACTCATGTTAAAGTTCGGAGATTTTTCCGGCCAGAGGATATTTCGGCGTCTAAGGCGTATAGCTCGGACATCCGAGAAGTAAGATAAGTTATATATTTTGTTTATTTTCTTTGATGAAAACTCCGTCGCATGAACCACTTCATTTCAAATAATTTATATGTTTGATAGGGTTAATTACACCTAGCTGCACCTCAATCAGCACATTTTTCACCTAGCTACGCCTAAGTTCCAGAAAAAACACAAATATGAAAAGAATTCCCTTGATCATAATCTCAAAAAAAATGTTTTTTCCCCGTATTTTTAACAGTTTTATCTTTTAAGAAGTCTTTTTTTTTACGTCTAATCAAACTGTTTTGGGTAGTGAAGGAGTTTTTTGAGACTAGGGTCAAGGGCATTTCCGTGAAGTTGCAAAATGAATTTGGAACTTAGATGTAATTAACCCTATTCTATACTGTCCATATATTTGTGTTTTTTTTTCAGGTTTACTACAGTGAACATGTATTATCAGTACCGGTCACGGTGATAGAAGGGAAGTGTGAAGTAAGAATGAAGCGTGACCTTCCATCTTTGTATGGCCCTTTTGAGCATATATTCTTTTGTGAACATTTATACGATCCTCACAATGGAAACGTCGAGGAGGTAACTTAGCTTTTAGGGGTACGTTTATAACACATCCTCTACGACTTTTCAATTTAAAATATACACTGCAGATCTCATAAATACGGAAAACCACTGACTTTATTAATCTGGGTCACGATTTCTGCACGCGACTTCACATGTTTGCACGGGGTTCTGACGACAATGGTTTTTTGTATTTATGAGAAAGGTGACAGTGTGTTTCTGGCATGATGACAAGATCTCTACAATGTTTCTTTTGCAAATTAAAGGTCGTTGAGGGTGTCAATAACGTATTCCCTAGCTTTTATCTTCACCTTATCTTTTATATATATGTATTTTTTGATAGGCAATCTTTTATATTTATGTCTTGTAGTTAATGTGGTTGCTATTATATGGCAGTTGCCGTCTCACATTACACTTAGATCCTCAAAAGAAACAAATAGCGAGTCCACCGATACATCGCACAAAAACCCATTGGCTACACTCGATATTTTTGCTGGATGTGGTGGCTTGTCTGAGGGCTTACAACGAGCAGGTAAGCTTGTTTGTTCCTTAAAAACTTGGCCCATGATTTTAACTATGAACTGTGATTTCTTTAATAAACCTGCCCGATTCTAACTCACAGGTGCTTCGTCAACAAAGTGGGCTATCGAGTATGAAGAGCCTGCTGGAGAAGCATTCAGTCTCAACCATCCGGAGGCGACGTTGTTTGTTAACAACTGCAATGTGATCCTAAGGTAAATCTTGCTCTGTTTTGAAATGTTTGTATTGTAATTGAATACTTTGATCAAGATCAATGGCTCGTTGTGGCAGGGCCGTCATGTTGGCTTGTGGTGATGCTGATGACTGTTTTTCAACGTCTGAAGCTTCTGAGTTAGCAGCTAAACTTGACGAAAAGGTGATTAGGAATTTGCCTCGGCCGGGACAGGTAGAATTCATCAGTGGAGGGCCTCCTTGTCAGGGATTTTGAATGCGGGGGACACTCCTTTGAAAACCAGTCTTGGAATGAAAACTAGGAACCGATCTTAACTGTTGGTCTGGTGATCAGAGAGCGAGCTCTCTCACCCCCTTGTGTTCAGGTTAGAGTAAGATCATCCGCTCACCTATCCTAGCTACCTGTTGAAAAATATTTAGGGGGGTTTAGAACCACTCCAACCGTTGAATGAACATCACGAGATTACACACCCCATAGGGAATCGAAAAATTCATACTCCAATAAATAGTAGAGCATAGCTCGTGTACTGCTTAGCAGCCAAAACCCAATACTAACAGGCTTTAACAAGACATGAGATAATCCATGACATTAAATATATATATGGTTTTTATTTGATTGTTACTCTTTAGGAATATTACCTTTAGGACTTGTGTGACAAGTAATTCTATTTCTGTATGTAACTGGGGTATTCATCAACTCCTTGTCCCATTTTGCTTGTAGGGTTTCTCGGGATTGAATAGGTTCAGTCAAAGCAGATGGAGTAAAGTTCAGTGCGAGATGATCTTAGCTTACTTATCTTTTGCTGATTACTTCCGTCCTAAATTTTTCCTTCTTGAGAATGTGAGGAAGTTTGTGTCCTTCAACAAGGGTCAAACCTTCCGGTTAACTTTGGCCTTGCTTCTTGAAATGGGCTATCAGGTGGTGTGAACAAACCCATGAACTGTGATTGAATAAATCTAGGGAAAACGTTATTTACATACCCACTTTGATCTTTTGCTATGAAGACCCCCTTAAAGGTGAGGGGTTATTAGTAACACACTGTCACTTTTTGTTATCATCAAAACACCCGGATTTACACAGAAAAGGTAATGGTTTTTATCACATTGTCATCTTGCTCATTTATCAGTGGTTTTTTCGAACAAAACGACCTAAATCCGGGTGTTTATGATGATAAACGAAAGGTAACAGTTTGTTACCGATAACCCCTGATCTTTACGATGTGTATTTGAGAAATAAAGGTCAAATGGGGGTGTTAATGAAGTTCCCCATAATTCAATATGCAGGTAAGGTTTGGCATTTTGGACGCTGGAGCTTATGGGCTTCCTCAATCCCGTAAACGTGTATTCATCTGGGCCGCGTCGCCCGAGGAAACTCTCCCTGAATGGCCTGAACCAATGCACGTCTTTGCAGGCCCTGAGCTTAAGGTGACATTATCAGAGAGCACTCAATATGCTGCTGTTTGGAGTACCGCACATGGTGCTCCTTTCCGTTCTATTACTGTTAGGGATGCAATCGGTGATCTTCCCGTTGTTGGGAGTGGGGCTTCCGCCGTTACAATGCAAGTATGAACTCGTTTCCTTATCGAATGAAGTTTCTTTGTTCTCTCTTTCTTTATTTTTTCAATAATTTCTTACAATTTTGGGGTGTACAGTATGGTAATGAACCCGTGTCCTGGTTCCAAAAGCAAATCCGAGGAGATGGGAAGTTCCTAACTGACCATATTTCAAAGTCGATGAACGAGCTGAATCTCATTCGATGCCAACGAATTCCAAAACGCCCTGGTGCTGACTGGCGTGACCTCCCAACAGAAGAGGTACTTCTAGTTTCATTTTTCCGTCTATGTTATAGCATGCCATTATCTTTTTCTTGTTACTTCCCTTTTTTAATTCCACTGCTTTGAGTAGGGGTCAACATAAGTCGATTCTTTATCATTTTAAAGTTCGAAATTCGGTTTGGATTTCTGGAGAAAACCCCGCCTGTTTCAGCTGTTAAGACCGAAAAAAATATATATTGCAAATGTTATAAAATAAGGGGCATCATCTAAGGGAAAACCACGTCTGTACGTGATACAAACTAAGAGCTCATCCGAGCTTTTGATATTAGTGTATCCAACGACCCATGATTCTTAGGGGTTTTGATTATAAAATAAATTCAAAGTCTTGCATATTTACAAACTAAGAGCTCATCCGAGCCTTTGATATTAATAACTTTATAAATCTGAACCATCCTTAAACCTGATATCTAGGGTATGGTTTTCACTTGACTGTGATCTTATAAAATAAAACTTATCCACGGCTTATTTAGGTTTTTAGATGCCAAAATCCAAGCACAAATCATATATATTAATCATAAGTTGTAAAGTCCAAACTCAAATCATATATATTTTTTCTATCGGTTTTAATCCATAAACAAACTGTCCGACCAAGAGGTGATTATTTATTTATTTTTCGGTTTAGGTTGTTCCGATTTCTGATTGTTTGGTTTTATTGGCTTGACTATTTTTATGCTCACCCCTACTTTTGAGTCTCTTCCGCTACAGGTAGAACTGTCCACGGGGGTACGGGCCAATCTGGTACCTTCTTGGGTGCTAAACACGGCTCAAAGACACAATAACTGGAAGGGTGTGTTGGGAAGATTGTGCTGGGATGGGAACTTCCCAACTGCTGTAACGGATCCTCAACCGGAGGGTACAGTTGGAATGTGCTTCCACCCGGATCAGGATCGGATACTTACCGTTCGCGAATGTTCTCGATCCCAAGTAAGTCCATCTCCAAGTCAATTTCTTGCCAACTAAAACTAGGAATAATTGTAAAAGAAAATGTCCAGAGGTATTCCTTTTTTCCAACTGTAGCATCCTCTTTGATGATTGTAAAAAAGTAACCCGAACTTGTCTTTTTATTGCAATTTGTATAAGAATGACGATTTTACCCTTACATTTAGATTCAAAAAATAATAAGTAAAAAATAAAAACCTAAATTTTCATCGCGCGTATTTTTCTTCCTCTTTGTATCGTGCAAAGAGTAAGTAATTTAAGGGATATGAAAATTTGGATTTTTTTCTTTATTATTTTTAAATTTAAATTTACAAGGGTAAAATCATCATTTTCGA
>JAYMSV010000478.1:0-16877 GCA_036897745.1 Erodium moschatum
CCCATCCTTCTGAAGCCTTGAACAACCAGCTGGGCTCGCAGATGTGGGCCGGAGGTTCTGACGTCACTCAGCCCATTAACATGAAGGCACTATTTGACTTGTAATAATATGTATATCGTTTTATTTATAAATAAGATGAGAAATTACAAAAAAATAACCCCACATTTTATTCTATTGAAATTTATTACTATTGAATCAAAAGTATCATTTTTACAAAATGATTCTGTTGATATATCAAGATTAGCATACAGAAAAAAAAATTATTTATTTTGTAATTGTAGAAGAATTATTTGATTTTTTTCATTTTAATTTTCACTCTAAAATATTTTTAAAGATGAATTGACCAACTTTTTCTGAAAAAAATGGTGAATTACAGAAAGCGGGGCCTTTTACCTACTTACTTCAAAATTGTTTACACGGTTACATAAATAGGCCGGAAGTGGCCCAAAAGTGTAGCCCAATAAGAGCATTGATATTGGGCTTTGGACGATATAAAAGCCCAGTTCTGATGCGATGACAACATAGAGAAACAAAACAAGCAACAATCATGTGAGAAGTTGAGACTACCGAGACTCAGAGAGGATAAGGATAGACATAAACTTGTCACCAAAGTACTCAGTTCAGTTCCGAGTTCTTCCTAAATTTTAGGAAGACTCTACTTTTTGTCCGAAACCCAATAAATTAAAAGAACTATTATTTACGAAGAGAATCGAGTAGAAGTTCCATACTCGGTTTTTAAAAAAAGAATAATCGAGTGAGCCCTATACTGTTTTTAATTATTTTCCGATTTTTCAACTAGAACCGATTCGATCCAAATTGAGGTGTATAAGTACTCGGAACGTTTGACCCACATAATTGTCCATAAGTCTGAGGCCCAGTCTGTTTATTATCGGATCGGTTATTCAAAACTAATTGTACGCTTTCAATATTGAAACCGGACATTGATCCGACAAGATTCGATTCACTGATTGTAGTATTGTTTTTTATCGATTCAAAAGCGTTATCAGACTGATTCGATTCACTTACCCCGATCTTTTTCGATTTTTTTCCCCACTCCTCGACAACAATAATAAAATCCTTTCCATTCTCGACGGTCACATGATTAACTCAGTTTTCATGACTATAATTACATTCAAAAAAAAAAAAACTTAATGCCCTACACAACAAATACTCCGTGACAGGCAAGACACGTGGCATTGCTGTCGGCTCAAGCGAATGAGATACCGATGATAGTTCACGTGGGTATTGGAGGAGAAACGGTCAACTACTGCCACGTCACCATGCCAGCTGTCCCCAGAGACAGCTGACGCGACACGTTGACAAGGTCTCGGCCCGTTTAATATGACCAATGAGATCAAGACAGCTCGGATCCATCTCATTATCACAATCATTGTGCCACAAACAATTAATGTTAAAAAACATATTTTCCACACAAATGATTGACAAGTCATGGTCAC
Source organism: Erodium moschatum (assembly GCA_036897745.1). Taxonomy (NCBI): domain Eukaryota; kingdom Viridiplantae; phylum Streptophyta; class Magnoliopsida; order Geraniales; family Geraniaceae; genus Erodium; species Erodium moschatum. The sequence goes on from JAYMSV010000478.1 coordinate 1,458, forward strand.
AACAATAATTAATATTCATGTAAATACAGATTAATCCAACTAATGCTCTTCATGTTCACAATGTTTATATTTTTAATTGAGCTAGTTACAAGCAACCACTCACGTGGGTATAGTCATGAATGATCCTTCTAATAATTACACCCAATTAATCATAGATATTATATTATCATTTAAATAAAATAAATTATTTGTTGTTAATTACTACGTACAAATGTAAATTTAGGAATTTTGGTGATGTTAAAGGTATAAAAATGTGGTCTACAGTCTAAATTTTATAAATCGTTACGGTCCGTATTTCATCGAAAAAATCTTATCAGTTTATCATTTTTGTGTACCATTTATCTTAATTCATCAAAACGAATAAACAACAAGATATCAAATTTTTGTACTATCCTTTAAATTTGTATTTGATTTTTAGGTCTTACATGTAATTTTTTTTCTAAAAAATTTGAATTGAGTTTTCATGTTCTTTTTCGTTTCATTCATTTCTTTGCAGTGCTATCAAGTGTATAAAAATTTAAATAACTAGTATGAGATGTCGTATATAGAGTTCTAAATATTCACAGCCTATCTGACCTATAAGATCAAGTATATACAATAACTCGTAATTTTTGGGAATATCAAAATAAGTAATTTATATCATCGTTAATTTTTTTATAGCTAAACTACCATTAAACTTGATTTAATAACACGGACGAGTTATAAATTTTTATTATAAATTGTGTTTTTCATTTTTGTATTCTTAATTACTATATAAAATTTACAATAATTATAGTAGACAACTACTCTAGTAAAAATGTCACACCATAGTCATTTTTATAACAATTATCCAATCTTGGTATTTAATATGCCGTACATCATTAAAGTTATGGATATGAAATTTAAATTTCAAATTTAGTTCTGTAATTCAAAATAAAATGCATTAAAAAAAACTGAAATGGAGTCGTCAATAATATTTATTTTGAAATCTTATTATATATATATAATGTGTTTTTTTAAAAGGTCTAATATATATTTCTCCATTTGGTATTTGTTTGAGAGACACAGTCGCCGGAGCGATCCCAAAACCCGAAACGCGCCGTTTCGTTCATCGGAGTGGTTTGATCTCGCCGGAGCCACTCTCTCTCGGCTCTTCTTTTCTCTGTGTTCTTCGATTTGGATTAGCAGCTGAACTGTGGTTCTGATTAGGATTGGGAGTGATTCTCTCATTTTTCGTGTATAATATATATGTATTTGTGTAATCGATTTGAGTCCATGGAGGTTTTGTATGTAAATATGGAGCGGAGGAGTTCTTAGGGCTTTTTTGTCGGCTAGATTTGGTTTGGATTGTGTTGAGTTGAGCTGATCCGAGCTCGAGGGTCTCGATTTCAATGGCGTCGAAGACGGAGGAGCTCCGGAGCTCGATTTGCGAGCGATCTGACCTCAATTCTAGCTACTTACAGAAATTCAGGCTTTATGAGACTCGCTCGGTACATACATATATATAAATATATACACATTTCACTATATGTTTGCTTGATTATACAGAATTAGTCTGATTTGTTTTCATTTGCTCCAATTTTTTTGTGAATTGTGAAATTGGCATTCTTGTATGTGATTTTGGTTGGTGTATGGACACTGATACTAAGGTTTATGAGACTCTCTCGTACGTATACACACACATTTCACTATCTGTATGCTAGTTCGTATACGATCCTTCTGGTTGGTTATACACGATTAGTCTGATTTGTTATGTTTGCTCCATGTTTTTGTGAATTGGGAAATCGGCATTCTTGTAGTTGATTTTGGTGCATGAACATTGTTGCGAAGGTTTAGGAGACTCGCTAATGTATACACACATTGCAATATCTGTTTGCTTGTTTATATGCAGTCCCTTTTGGTTGATTATACACGATTAGTCTGATTTGTTTTTATTTGCTCCATTTGTTTGTGAATTGTGAAGTTGGCATTCTTGTAGTTGATTTTGGTGTATGGAGTATGAACATTGATGCTAAGGTTTATGAGACTCACTCTGTACATACATATATACACACATTGTAGTATCTGTTTGCTTGTTTATATGCAATCCTTTTTTGTTGAGTATACACAATTAGTCTGAATTGATTTTATTTACTCCATTTTTTTGTGAATTGGGAAATTGGCATTCTTGTGTGTGATTTTGGTGTATGAACATTGATGCTAAGGTTTACTTGTTTTATGCAACAGAACTTCTATATGGTAGGAAGAGACAAAAATAGAACTTTTTGGAGGGTATTAAAAATTAACAGGTTAGAGCCTTCTGAATTGAACATTCAAGAAGATTCAACAACATACTCGGAAAATGAATGTTGTGATCTGTTGAAACGGATACACGAAGGGAATAAGTCGACGGGTGGACTTAAGTTTGTCACCACTTGTTATGGAATCGTTGGTATAAATTTTATTCCCCAAGCTCTTCTGCTTCGGTTCTCGTTCGTTTTGCTTCACAACTAATGATACTTTCTTCCATTTTTAGGGTTCATCAAATTTTTGGGTCCTTATTACATGCTGCTTATAACAAAAAGGAGGAAGATCGGCACAATTTGTGGCCATGCAATATACGCTATTACCAAAAGCGAGATGATTCCAATCCCGCATTCAACTTTGCCATCCAATAATGCTAATATTAAGGATGAAAACAGGTCTTTTATTGATTCTGCTTGTAAATGTAACGTGTCCTTGATACTTATAAGGGGATTTAAGAGACTAGAGTTACAATGTGTATATCTATTTAGAAGAGAATTATGTTGTAGTGGGGTTTGTTCTACTTGGCTTCAATTATATTCTTGGGTTTCTATTCTCTTCTAACAGTAGACAACTTCTTCTCTGTGTCGGTAACCTCTGTACTAGTTTTGTTAATAAATCCTTCAAAGTTATTTCAATACCGTGCCTTTTATTTCCCATAATGTTATTTTATGCTGAGCTGGTACTTTTAGCTTGTCCTTAGGATGCATCCATCGTTCATAATTTAATTGAACATAGTTGTGATTATACTCTTGCAACGTCCTTCTTAGTTCTGCCAGTTCATTTCCTGCAAATTTACCAAGGCAAGCCTCATTGCTATTGTGATGTTAATGTAACATATTGATTGAGACAAGGTATCATCAGGGTTCAGTAAAAAAAGTCATTTCCTTTCCTTTTATTTGTTCTATTTATTTATTTTTATTTTTTCAGAAAGTTACATCTTCACCATTGCTTTCTTTCGATTGATACTCTTATACATGTAATAATATGTTATGCCTTTTTCTCTCTTGTTTCTTTTGCTGATGGTATAGATACAAGAAGCTCCTCTGCACAGTGGACCTTACGAAGGACTTCTTTTTCAGCTATTCATACAACATCATGCATAGTCTTCAGAAGAACTTAAATAAGAACGAGGCAGGACAATTCCACGATAAAAATATGTTTGTCTGGAATGAGTTCTTGACAGGTCGAATCTGCAATAACCTCAAAAGTTCACTGTGGACAGTTGCGTTAGTACATGGGTTCTTTAAACAGGTATGTATTTTCTATGATCATTTTGTACTGGTTTTATGTTTGTTAATGATTTCATATAAAACTAGTTGTTCTTGTTGGGAATGCGTTATGACTCATAATCTGACTCTTCTGCTTCAATTTTTTGAAAAATATTCAAATTGCAAAATTTGATTTTATATATGGTTTCCTGATATTCGAATCAGGTCGAACTTTCAGTATGTGACAAGGATTTCAAGTTGACCCTCATAGCCAGACGTTCAAGGCATTATGCTGGCACCAGGTTTGTACTATATAGAATGCTTGTCTTAATATACAATTGTGATGGTTAAGACTTAAGAGTATCCTTCGCTTGTACAGTCATAGCTAAAGCCAACATGAATCTTATTTTGCCCTTTTTTTCCTTGTATAGATATTTAAAGCGAGGTGTAAATGAGAAGGGTAGAGTAGCCAATGATGTTGAGACAGAACAGATTGTATTCGAAGAGGTTCCTGAAGGATGTCCGATGCAAATAAGTTCCATTGTACAAAACCGGGGTTCAATCCCACTTTTCTGGTCCCAGGAAACCTCTCGATTTAACATCAGACCAGACATTATATGTATGAGACTGAAACAGACAATATTGTACTCCGTTATAACTTCTTACATTTATTGACTCTGTTATCTGCTTGCAGTATCCAGTAAGGATCAGAATTATGAAGCCACCAGACTTCATTTTGAAAATCTTGCAAAGAGATATGGAAATCCAATAATTATTTTAAATTTGATCAAGGTATTATTTCTGACCACTGTTATATAGACTGGTTTATTCGTTGTTTTTTATGCGCTTCTCTTATGATTTTGGGTGAAAACAGACCCGGGAGAGGAAGCCTCGGGAAACCATTCTTCGGGCAGAGTTTGCAAATGCCATCAGATTTATCAATAAGGATGTAGTTGAGGAGAATCGGTTGAGGTTTCTTCATTGGGATCTAAACAGGCAGTCAAAAATGTACTTTGTCTTACCCTACTTCACATTATTGTTATTTTATTGTAATTAAAGCAACATGTATGTATAAAATCTGCTTCTTTTTCAGCAAAACTGCCAATGTGTTGGAACTTCTTGGGAGAGTGGCAGCATATGCATTGAACTTGACCGGTGTGTTTTACTGTCAAGTGAAACCCAATTTCAGGCTAGAGGGGATGTCAAATTTGCCCCATCTCAAGTAAGTTTTACATAAAACATATCTCTTTGTCATATCTAGTTTGACATTATGTCCATTAATTTTTACTAATGTTGAACGGGTTTGCTCCATGAATTATTGTTAGTTTAGTACCATGCGAAATTTTGGGAATGATGTTCTATTTAGAAATTTGTCTTGCAATTTATACTGTGAGGGTGCAGTCTTCTCTACTTTGTATCTTCTTACCGTTGAAATAGTTTCCCACATTGTATAAAAGTAGTAAATATTCTCCTGTGGTCTCCGATCCATGTGCATATATGCTTCCTACTAGTGTTGAAGTATACGGTCTCTCATCGAAAAAGAAAAAAGGAAAAAGAAAAAAAAGAGAGATATGAAGGAAAGAGTCAAACCCAACTATTAATTGACCTTTTCAGTTTGGAGCCTGATGCGATATAATGTCCCAAAATTGTGCTGTGGTGCAGGACATTGGATGGTTGTGATGATGCTGATAAAAGGGGGGATGCTAATGATTTTGATTTGAAGGCTAACAATGGTAGTGTTGAAAAACATCGTATCAAGTCCCCGACATTTCAAAATGGAGTGTTGAGAACCAACTGCATAGATTGTTTGGATCGAACGAATGTTGCTCAATATGCCTATGGATTAGTTGCCCTCGGAAAGCAACTATATGATTTAGGATTTACAGAATCCCCAAAAATTGGCCTTGATGACACTTTGGCTGAGGAGCTGATGAGAGTTTACGAGACAATGGGTGACACACTTGCACTACAGTATGGTGGTTCTGCTGCTCATAACAAGGTAAGTAATTCTTCATTTAGTGGTTCACAACTTTCTTAAATTATTAAATGTAAGTGCAAGTAGAAACTTGTTTTGATGCATTTGCTTAACAATGACTTAGAGAGCCTCAAGAATGGAAGAGAGAAAAATATTCAGTGAAGTTGAAAAGACTTAAGATTCTGTATGCTGGAAACATACATGGATTCTATTTCAATATACTAAAAACTCACAAAAAGTAATACATTACATATAGGGATAATCTCACTCAGCTACCCCTAAATATGCATCATTCTCAACTAACTACCCCTAAGTGTAAAAAGTTTTTGACAACCCACTTCAGTTTTGTAGTCTAATTTTACACCGATTCCATCAAATTTTGGGTGTGAAATGCCGAAAACACCCTCATGAAAAAAAAGGTATTTTTGTCATTTCACACTCAAAAGTTGACGGAATTGAGGTAAGTTAAGAGTAAAAAACTTAGGGGTTGTCAAAAAACTTTTTAAACTTGCATACGTAAAAGTAGCCGAGTGAAATTTGCCCTTATATCATAAAACTCGCAATGGAATAGAACAGAAACCGAAAACCCTGGTCTGGCCAGTTTTCCTTTTGCTTCTTTCATGGTTTATGTTATTTTATTAAAACTTCATGTGTTCCGCATTTTCTGACCTCCCTCCTTGGTTGATATCAGATATTTTCTCAAAGAAGGGGCCAATGGAAAGCAGCAACTCAGTCACAGGAGTTCTTTCGAACACTACAACGTTACTATAGCAATGCCTATATGGATGCTGAGAAACAAGATGCTATTAATCTGTAAAGTTCTTTAAACCCTGTTCTTATCATAGCTTTTGCATTTATCATTGAAAAGAGAGTCAAGGAGTTACCAAGCTCTATGTTTCTGGCATTTACTGGATATAATCGGGATAAGGATCCATCTAATGTAATGATATTTGAGACAGGTTCCTGGGACACTTTCAACCACAGCAAGGTAAGCCTGCACTCTGGGAACTGGGTTCAGACCAGCACTATAATGTTGGGAGGCGTGGTTCTTCTTTTGTTGATGAGAATGGGAGGTAAAAATACTTGTATTTCTGGAATTGACATTTTTTTTCATTTATTAACAACAATAAAAAATTGGGAATAAAATACATCATCAGTGTGCATATTTATACCTTATTGACATATAAGTAACATGACTACAGTACTATGTGTGTTGATGTTTGCTCTTGGTTGTTGCACACTGTGGTTTAGGGATCATTGCAAAAAAGTACCCCCAAGGTATTCACTTTTTGCAACTTGTACTCCTCTTCTTTGATGATTGAAAAAAAGTGCCATGAACTCGTCTTTTTGTTGCAATTTGTATAATTTTGTTTCAAAATGGCGATTTTATCCTTAAATGTGATTTTTTGCAATCATGAAAGAAGAGGGCTACAAGTTCTAAAAAATGAATACCTTTTGGTACTATTTTTTTGCAATTATCCCTTTTCATTACAAGCAAAGTCAAAGTGATGCCTAAAATTCACAATCATGTGTAGGTCATTTTTCAAAAGAGCACTATCAGATGGCAATATGCCCTGTGACTCACCTATGGCAACTACCCGTGTTGACTTTTCGGGAAAACCACAAGGAGTTAACAATAGTCAGTCAGATTTGTCATATTCCAGGTCAGCACCTAGTCAGTGTACCTCTAATACGCACGTGGGTGTATAGAGAAATTTTTAGCTATATACCTTGTATGTCTTGCAGGGAGCTGTATAGGGATACCCAACAGGAACAATGCCGTGTGAATGATCACTTTTGTTTCGATGGACATGGTGTTGATTGTAATTGCTCAAATTTTGTGGACGTGGACTGGCTTTCTTCATCTGGAAATTCATGTGAGGAAGAAACATATGAGAGGTAATATATATTTTTCTGTATCTTAATATCTGCTAACTGCGCGATGAATTTTAGGCAACTATTTCGTTATCCTTCTGTCATATTAAAATGTCAAAAATGTATGGGACGATGCTATCTTTTCATTTCAAAAGAGCTTCAGTTCATCTATAATATGTTTTCCATGTTATACTTTATAGCTGCTTCTAGTGCCAATTTCACATTAATTTGAATCTTTAGTACTACATGATCTCCAAAAACTTGTCTTTAATTATCTTATGTTCTTGCATTTCTCTTAGTTCAGTTATTCTTGTCTATAATAAATTGCATGTAGTTATTTCCTATTTGTGCATAACTATCTCCAACAACCTACAATAATGAAAATACCCTTGACCGTAATCTAAAAAAAAATTTGATTAGATGTAGAAAACGTTCAAGTAGATAAAAAAAGAATCGTGAAAACTTAAAACTATTCAAAAGACAAAAACATGGTATTTTTTAGATTAGGGTCAAGGGTATTTTTGAAAGTTTAGGTAATTGGATATAAAAGTTCAAAGTTGGACATGGTTATGCGCAAAAGATGTGTAGTATACAATAGGTATCTGCAATTAACCCTTTTTTTTATCTGACAGTTATATACGTTCTAACAATCCTCTTTGATTGGTGCAGGTCTTTGATCAGTCTATCGTCTGAGAATGTTATCAACAACCTTAAAAACGAAACCTCCACACCTGCAAGTGAGTCTGGATCCAGCACAAAGGTTAGTTTCGAACCTAGACATTTTCAATCCTGGTTTCAAATATTAGAGAATCAATGCAACTAAAAGCTCAAACTGATTGCTAAAAATCCAATTGTGGTCTCATATTTAAGAGACCCATTAGAAGCAAATGAGATAAAGAGAGAAATATTAATATATTTTGAAGATAGTAAGATTTGAACGGGTGTCACTGAGGTATCAGCTATGGTATCATGTTAGAGTTAAAAGTAAACTAAAAGCTCGAGATAATAGTTGAAAGCCTGATTGTAGTTTTATATATTCTAACATCAAACTCAAAGCTTATGAGTGAAATTACTCAAATGCCCTCTTCAGGGGAAGGAGGAGCAGAGCGACACCGATCACACATGCGGCTTGGCTGGATTCTCCACCGCCTTTGCGAACTGGGTAATTCACGGGAACATGTTATGCCGATGAAAAGTCTAATTCGATTCTTTTGCATTTATCCCAACAATCTGATTCATAATAAAAGGAGCGGCACAAATACAGTTCAGTGCTCATGCCAAATCTGCAATAATCAGTCATGACATATACAGAAGAGAGTACATAGCAATGGCTAATTCGTTTTGGAATATCTCAGGGTTTTGGTCCGTTGGAACCGTGCAGTGTAAATATTTGGAATGGACTTTTGTAGTTGAGTTGTGGTCTCGGTATTGTAGCTTTAGATTATATTTGATTTGATTAAGGTTCAGATTCAAGACAATCACATGAACTCTTTAACATGTTTAAGAGATTAACTTCGGTTAAGATTGTGCCAGACTTTGAGATATTCTTTATTTTTGTAATTGATATTTTAAACATATATATTTATAGTGTTTTAAAGAATTTGGGAGTCAACAGTACATTAACTTCTCACGCAAGTAAACTCAATATTCAAATTTTATATATCATTGTTACAGCAGACCTTTAAGGGTTGATTAGACTAAACTACTCGTGTTCTTTCGTTTTGTTACACCTAATTACTAAAAAAAATATCCTACGCATACAACCCAAATAAATTCTGAAAAGTTAGGGTATCGTTCAGACAAACTTAATTGTTAGGTATAATTCGGTGAAAAACGAGTTTGTTGGAGAGGCATTTGAAGGTGAGTGTAATAAACCCAACTTTTGAGTAGTTGCGAAGGTGTTTTTAGAATAACCCTAGTGGAGTGCTTGTTTCCTGACCATTGATATCGAAGGTCGGCCTTCGATTCATGTCTTGCTTATGCTCTCTGATGGCCGCTTAACTATGCTATCGGAGGTTAGCCTTTTTTTTGAGCCGATCTCTGGTCGCTTGACTCTGTTATTGGAGGTCAACTTTTGTTAGCGAGCCGACCTATCTGACCCTAGGATATTGCAGGTACGAGGCCAGATCCCCTCTCCACCAATCATGATGTCACACATGTCCCTCTTTTTAAAGAAAAAATAATATCAAAAACCCTTTAATCTTCCTACAATCCTTTTATATATTAGGTTTTGATCTAAAAAATATTTATAAATCTAAAATTTAGTCACATTTAGAGAGTTTGATATTTTTTTTCAAAAAAAACATATATGCACATACGGTTAATTGAAAAAGCTAGAAACCAATGACATGTCGTAAAATTCGTGCTCACAACGTGTCGTGAATTTCGTCCCGAAAAGGTGTTGTAAGGCGGGTTGTGGAACCAACATTAAGACGGTCCAACAAACAAAAACACAAGAGGTTGGACTCTTAATGTTAATCACCGAACAAGTAAGAAGGGACCCTTGATTTGAGAGTTGAAACTTACAGATAATGAGAGAACAAAGGTTTGACGTTTCATAAGTAACTTTCATTCATGTCTTGTACATATATATTACAGGGGATTGGTAAATGTATTTATAGATATCAAGATGTTGGCACATAACCCATTCATGCAAGAAGAGGTGGCATAGACATCTTGTCACGTAACTCATGCATGTTATGAAGGTCACACATTGATGGATCAAAATGTCATTAGACAAATGCTCGAACTGTAGGTCGAGACAATATTGGGTCATTCCAAAATATTTCTTTTCAAATTTCTTTTTCATATATTCAGCAGCTTTGAGGATATCTTTTGGCGTTCCAATCATATTTATGTCATTGATGTACATTGCTTTTTTCATATAGTTTGTTTTCTTAATGAACACACATAGACATATGATATCATTCTTATAGCCCTCTCTAGTAAGCTACTCGTTAAGACGATTGTATTTCATCCTCCCAGATTGCTTTGATTCATATAAAGACTTTTGTAATTTTGTCGAACACAGATCTCTGGGAGTACCTTTCATTGCTTCAAGAAATCTCAACTCTTCTGCTCTTCTGGGAGTTTCATATAGATATCAATGTCCAAGGTACCATATAAGTAAACAGTGACTACATCCATCATGCATATATCAAGTCCTTCAGAGACTGGCTGACTGATTAAATATTTGAAAGTGGACATATATATCCATCACATGAGAACATGTCTCATCAAAATAGACTCACGGTCGTTGAGAGAATCATTGAGCCACAAGTCTAACTTTATATCGAACGACTTCATTCTTCTTATATCGTTTCCTTGTAAGCACTCACATGTAGGCTACAAGTTTAACATCTTCTAGTGTTTTGAAAACGAGTCCAAAGACTTTTGGCGTTCATCCAATGAAGCCATTTCTGCTTGAATTGTTTCTTTCCACTTTGACCAATCATTCATGTGACGACACTCGTCAATGGTTTATGTGTGAATAATTTGTATGGATTATCTTCATATGAATATGAACAAATTGATCAAATTCATTGATTATATCATTAGTCATCGTGAAACCAAAGATTTCATCAATAATAGTTGAGTTATGATCCCATATTTCCTTTATGTGTGAACTATTTATATGGATATTCTCATTACCTTGTTCTTGTAAAAGAACATTAGACCCTTCTGGTCCATCCAGAAATGTGGGTCCTTTACCAAGCAGCTCTGGTAAATGAGGTTATTCCATCCCCTCTTTAGAAATAATGTCTTGATCCAATTGGCCAGGCATGTACTAGAGGGATCGATATCTGTTTTCGTCGTAGCACCAGTGATCTTAATTTTAGTTAATACATTGATAGTATCTATATAAGACCATGTCATATTTGATGTGTCTACAAATGCATCAGGCATTTGATTTACAAATGTATCCTTTGTATTTCCATCTCAGAATATGGTGTGTGTGGGTCAAGGTGAGACAAAGAGCTTACTTCCCAGTAAATTTCATGTCTTACTTTAAGATGCTTATTTTTCACACCTAGAGGTGGTACACTGTCTCATCAAAATGACAGTCTGCAAATCTTGTAATAAACATGTCACTCGTCAAGGGATCAAGATACTTAATAATTGATGGTGAATCAAAATCAATATAAATCTCCAATCGTGTTGGGGTCCAATTTTTGTGCGCTTAGGGATGCAATAGGCATTTGCACGGCGCAACCAAAGGTTCTCAAATAGGATATATAAAGTTCATGATCACACGCAAGTTGCACTAGAAAATACTGATGATATGCACTCCGTCTAACGAACCAAAGATGTCGCATATAATACACATATCCCCAAACAGAAACAGATAATTGTGATTACATTAGTGATGTTAGTGCAATTACATGTATACATTTAATAAAAGAATTTGCTAAACCATTCTCGGTATGGATATGTGCAACGGGATGTTCAACATCAATCCCTAGAGACATGCAATAGTCATCAATCGCCCTCGACGTGTATTCACCAACATTATCAAGACGAATAGACTTAATTGGATAATCAAGGAAATGTGCCATCATCTTAATAATTTTTATCAACAATTTAAAGAACATAACATTTCGCGTTAACAACAAACAAACATGAGACCATCTGTTGGATGCGTCTATCAGGACCATAAAATAATTTAATGGTCCACTAGCTGAATGTATAATCCCCACATATATCTTCTTGAATCCTTTGCAAGAATGATGGAGACTCACTACTAACCTTATTTTGAGATGGTCGGACTTCTAATTTATTTTGAGAACAAGCAGTACATGATATCTGCCTATCTGGACAAAAGGATCTTTTAACCCTTTAATGAATGACCACATGAGTTATCAATAGTTCTACGCAACATCATTGATCCTGGATAACCAAGACGATTGTGTCAAAGTATAAAAGCATTTGGATTAATGAATTTTTGTTTATTGTTGCGTAGGTTTCAATTGTTCGTATGGTTGTGTAATACAACATTGATGATAAAAAAAGAAATCTCTCTAGTGCCCGCTTTTCACCACAACCACCAGAGGTGATACAGAGAAACTCACTTACGTTTTATTAGTTGTCTTGACATAATATACATTACCACGAACATCCTTAAAACTAAGTAGATTTCTTCTACATTGATATCCATTACCACGAACATCCTTAAAACTAAGTAGATTTCTTCTACATTTACTAACATAGAAGGCATTATGGATATTTATGGATGTCAACAACGCCTGAAGTTTTTACACAACCCATTCATGAAAGAGTTAGTATGGGCATCTCTCGCACACATATTGATGACTTGAACATATATATTATAAGGGATTGGTGTAATTTCATATCATAAAAAAACAGATTTTCAAATGATAAGCAAACTTAACATTCACAAGTCAGTCAAGTTAAAGCATTACCTAAAACAGAGTGCAAAGATAAATATGACATTAAGCAAAATACAAGAACAATTAAACTTGCAACATAAATTGTCAAAACTTCTCTAGAATAGTGACTAAACTTGTGACCTGAAGTTCATACTCCCAAACAAAATAAAAACAGATTAAAACTTCTGAGTGAAACCATAACTTTCAAGTGTTTTACACCCATTCAGTGGCTGGGGGACCGTTTTCAGTCCGGGGAACTGCTGGAGGTGGGGCAGCAGCTGCAGTCCACTCATCACCACCTGCCGGCAAAGCTGCTGCTGAATACCAGAAAAAACGATGAATTAATTCAAGATTTAAACCTTCTTCAAGTACAATGAAAATAAATATATAAGGTACACTGAAGTTGCAAGCATTCTCACTTACAAATTTTCTAATCCACCTACGCTCAAAACTTCTAACTTCTCTCCATTCAATCTATTTGGGAATAATACAACTATTGATCTACACTTGAGTGTCCACTATTAGAGATCCCTAAATTGTTCTATATTAATCCTAAAATGTCATTTTAGTGTACTTACGTGAGAATATCCCTACATACTACTCTAACACTATATTAATCATTCACTGGGACTTACTATTTCTAAGAAGAATTAGGGTTAAGATAATTTGTTTAACCTGGCTCATTCCAAGTTCCAGGAGCTCCTGAAATAGGGGCATCACCAGTCCACTGGGCATCTGCAGCCGCAGCAGCAGGAGTTGACCAGTCAACAGCAGCAGAGTAATCAGGAACACCATATTCCAGAGCTGGAACTGCATCTTCTTCTTCCTGTTGTTTAGCCTCCTCAGGCTCCCTGTAGAAGAACAAGTCCACCTATATAGACATAATTCAAAAGATCAGAAACATGAGACTACCAAACAACCGACCAAACATATATATATGAGGTACAGGTATATACCATGACATCCCACTTCACACCGGGGCTAATAGTTCCTCGCATCTGCAAAACCATCCTTGCCAACAGCCAAAAGAGGCACCCAATGCTATGCTTTCCTTTGTTGTTGGCGGGAATACCAATATCAACATAATTCATGGGTGAGTCAGTGTCACAGAAGGCAATGGTGGGAATGTTTCCAAGGGCAGCTTCCTTGATTGGCTGCAAAACAGAAATTATAAATAAGAAAGCAAATTATGGACTACACATTATAAATCAACTACTAGTATGACAAAACTATGATTTCAATTTCTATTCCAATTACCTGATGATCAGTCCTTGGGTCAGTCAGGATCAGTAGACGAGGCTCACTGAATGAGGATTGGAGCTGATTGGTGAATGTACCAGGAGTGTGCCTTCCAGCAATTGCATTGACACTAGTGTACTGAGCAAACTTCAAAACAGCTCTCTGACCATAGGGACGGGCAGATTGAACGATGATGTCCTTTGGGTTCTCAATGGCAACAATCACTCTTGCAGCCAACATGAGCTTCTCCCATGTCTTTCCAAGGTTGATAATGTAGATACCTAAATCAAATATTGAACAAATCAGATACTACAGTGACACATAAAAGGAACAGGAACTGAAATGAAAACAAGAACACACATTTTAGCAATCTAATCATCCATAATCAATCCTTCATATAAATTTCTAAACATACCGGAATCAAAACTAAAATTTATAAGAGAACGAGGATTACAAATAACATAATACAACAGCAACAAGTTGTACTAACTATGAGTTCAAATGAACTACACATTGAAAACAAATAAATATTACCAAATGTAATGAAACAAAAAACCCACAAAATATCAGCTAATATACTCAGATTGGGACAAACAAAAATCAGAAATCACAAAAATAAAATTCATGTTTTCATATGTCAGTAAACAAATCCAAGCACACCAGAGCTCAAATATCAGAGTAACAATAGCAAACCATCTAATCTCACAGTTCCCTACACTAAAACATATAGAAATAGCTGAAGTACAAACTCTAAATAGTTTCTAACAAGACAAATGAAGCTATATCGATAAAAAAAATGAAATTTTACACTCATTTTCTCGGCAGCCAAACAGAAAACAGAGCAAAACAGTAGCGGAAACAGTGAGATCTAATTACCATCATTACGCCTCTTGAAGACGTATCGCTCCATCTGGAAGTCGCAATTTTTGGTCCCGAGGTGGACCTCGGAGGCGAGCATGAGCTGGATGTCCTGATCCTTCTGCGAGAGGTGCCTGGCGGCGGGAGCATTGGGAGTCGCCATGGCTTGCTTCGCTCTCTCCTTCGGCAAAAACCCTAATACGCTGTGAAGGCTTGGAGCTTGAGGGTCAGGTGCAAATGGAGGCAATAGGGCTGTGGTGAAGAAGCACCAATCTTATAAAGCGTAGCAAACCCTAGATTCCCAATTTGACTCATCTGTCCTCTGTATTGAGATATATTACCAATATACCCTCTGGCTTCGGCCTGTGGGCCAAAGTGTGGGCTTCACGGTCCATCTCAGTCCAATGGGAAGTTTCAAGCCCACGAACAATCACTACGTAATCTCGAACGTTTTTTTATGGGAGTTGACTGTAAAGGTTATTTATATTAAGAAATAAAGCCCAGCCCACTATATCAAACCTTCCACGATTTCTTCTTCGGTCAATTATAACTCAGGACAAAAGATAATTTAGGACACAATTAGGTTGGTTAATCATGTTGTTAGTGGAGAGTT
>JAYMSV010000479.1:0-16875 GCA_036897745.1 Erodium moschatum
ATGCGAAGGAGTCCTCTCCTGGGTTGCAAGACTCTGGGGCAAGAGGATGGAGCGGAGGTACAACCCGATTGAGTAGTTGCTAGGAACCTATCTTACATATGTTGCTAGTAGTGGGGTCGGGTTGGAATAGGAGTAGCTGAGAGACTCTGGAGCGTGCGCAGCATTATGGATGCGAAGGAAGCGTTCTGGATTTCCCAAGGGAAACTGGTAGAGATAGATGACTGCACCATAGTGTCTGCTAGGAAGAAACATAAATAGATTCTTCTTCCTTCATTAGGTTGTCCTCTGAAAACCAACATTGTCATTCTTATTTATTTAGCATTCATTGCAGCATCTCATGCTGGCCGATTGAATAAGGGTATATACTTGATTTCAGTGGAGGCTAAGGTTGCTACTTGCTAGGGTAGTGCAAGTGAAACTAGGATGAGAAGATTCTTCTTTGTAGGCTGACAAGTTGCTGAAACATATGGGAGATATTATTTTGGATTCTTCATGGCATCGGCTTATAGAATACCAAGATGGTGCTCAAAGCTTGTTATTTTGGCTTTGTTGGTAGCTCCAAAATTGTGTTTGGATTTTTAGGTTTGTAGGTGTTGGAGAACTGCCCACAGCTCTCGAACCTTAGACCTTGCTTATGGAAACCAATAGCTTTTGGTAGAGGGGAGAAGTCCTAATAGTTATTTTGAAGGGTGAGAAGCTAGGCTTACTTACTATTCAAGGGGGTCATGAAATTACTTAAAGTGAAGATGAAATTTTTTCACACATCACATTAAGGCTTTTGGTTTATGGTCTCCCGGTCCCTGATAGCTTATCAACATCTCATTAATGACCAATAAGTTGAAAAGGTTTTGAAGATATTCAATTTCATAACTTACAATATCCAACTGCACCATTTGAACCTGAAAGCTGTCTTTTGGTCATAATTTTTTTTTATGGGCACTTTCAGTTGCAGAACTTGTAGATAGTGATTGGTTAGTCTGTTTGACAGAATCTTATCATAGGATATCATACTTGTTGGAATTATAAATGTACACAAAAGTAACAACCTAGGTTTTAAATTGTATTGGAACCGGAACTCTAGTTGAAGTGTCTTTTGTTTTGACAACTTACTACCCAACTCAATATTTAGGACACTAACCACAATGCTTGAATTAGAAGCTTTAAGAAAATTGACTTAAAGCTATAAGAATATTACTAGTGATGAAATGGTCAGATATTGGGAAAATGGACCAAGGGGTTAGAGTTCACGTGAATGAGATAGGACGCATCCGAAACAACAAAAGAGGAAGAAAAACCCAAGAAAGAAGTTTTGAGGGTGATTCTTTATCCCGAAGGGTGGGAGAAATTTGTCAGAGTATTGAGCTCTCATGGGCTAGCCCTCTTTTGTAGTTGCTGTACAGTCCTTCAGTAAGATGATGTTATGCTGGGATATGCATGTCCTAGTGAAGTCCTGTCCTATTTGTACTTATGGATGAGCATTGAGCAGAATATAACCCAACCTTTTCGAAATCAAATACAAGGCCTGCTCGTATTACTGCACTGATGTGTGTGGTTTTGCTTGCCTTGTCTAGATTGCATGTAGACCTTGGCCAGGTCATTGACAGCTCTTGTTGAGTCTTCACTTCCCACATTGTTTGCGTGTCTATGAACTTGAATTGAATGACTGGCACATTGTTTATTTGAACATTTACTCTCCTCTGGTTTCTGTAGGCATAACAATTAAATACTAAGTCGCAAATCACTGAATCACCCTATTCACTGAAAAAGACATGGTTGTAAACATAAGACTTGAGTGTTGCTTGGCTTTCTTTTTTATGGGATTATTTATATTGCTGGTTTATATGCATCCTGTCTATCATACATGTATATTTCCAAGAAAAATCCCTAGTGATTCTTTATGTTGTGCTTACTCATTTCGTGCCTTTGTAGCCTGCTTCTTCATCAAAGGGAAAACCATCCAAACTGCACAAGAGGAAGCATCAGATTGGCACTCTATACTTTGATATGAAGCAAAAGGAGATGGAACTGTCAGAGCGGCGAGCAAAAGGCTTCCTCACCAAGGCTGAAACACAAGCAAAGTATGGATGGTGATTACTGATGATGTTTCCGAGTTTCCTTTTCTTGTCATTTTTTCTGGTGACATTTTGTAGCCAAGCAAACTGCAGAGCACAGAAGAATGTCTGTATGTAACTTGTTCTAAAATACTTTTCAATCTTCAAAGTATATTAGAAAACATACGGTGTTTGTGTCCACTCTCCTTTAGACCAAATGAAGTTCTAGAGAGGAGGCGTTGGATTTTCTAACTGCAGTAGCCAGATTTAATCATTTTCAGCATTCAAATGAAATCCATCACTAGAGTTTGGGAGACTGGATTTCTCCCTAGAGAATGTTAGGGTTAAGCCCTCTTCCTCCTTACGCTGCTGCCGTCCACAATCAGCCACCATGTTTGCCTCCACCATCGATCCTCTTCGCCGTTCGCTTCTTCCTCCTTATGTTGTTGCCGTCCACAATAGCCATCATGTTTGCCTCAACCATCGATCCTCTCCGCCGTTCGGGATCTATAGAGTTTAAGGGAACCAGAGGTTGTCCCTCCGTCGTCATGCCACTCCGCCCAGATTTGCGCTTCAGCTTCTCAGGCCACCTATCATGCCGTCGGAGATAGATCTGGTCCCAGTCCGACGGGGTCACCAGACCCATCCATCTATGGCAACCCGCACGAGACTACATTTGTTGGTCGCCATCCCATCTGTCCCGGGGGTGGAGGAGAGTCACGGACATGTGGGGTCCTTTGCTCTGTTAGATGAGGAGGACGAGACATTCCAATTGTTGGACGAGGGGTAGATGGTTGGTGGCCTACTCCCCACGATCCGGGACCCGGGTTACAGGCCATGTCTTGGGAGAGCGATTCTACGCCAAGGATTTCCTGTTTTTCTGCTTTTTAGTTTTTGTGTTGAATTGTTTTAGTCGGATTTGTTTTTGCTGTTTTGTTTTCAGTTATTTATTTTCCCAGCACATGATAGGACGTAGGGATATACTTCTTTGTTTATGATGGAAACTAGACTATTTCTACGGGTTCATGAGCGTCGACGGTCCTACGGGAATCTCGGACATATTCTGTTCCCAAGACTTTTTAGTCCTTCTTGTGGTTTGGGTTGCACTAATAATGCAATTCCTCGTCGCCCATTTCAAAAACACCAATGCTCTAGCCTTTCGACATTTGATTTTAATCATTTTCAGCATTCAAATGAAATCAACAATGGTAACAATAAACTTTGAGTTCTAGAGAAAGAAGATCTCACCTCTCCCTAGAGCTTCCCCACACCCTAGCTCAACTTCCTCTTCCCTTCTTTGTCGTTACTGGTGGTCCTCATCTTGTTTTCTTCCCTTTTCCCCTTTCCCCTTTCCTTTCTAACCCCGTTTCTCTCCCGGCCACCCCTCTGTCATGCTTCTTCGGCCTCAACTTCACTCAGATCTGATCGTGGGACACGCTTCCCCATCTATTCAGGTGCAGATCGTCGCAGATCTGAGCTCTTCTCCAAATCTTGCCATTCTCTCCCTT
Source organism: Erodium moschatum (assembly GCA_036897745.1). Taxonomy (NCBI): domain Eukaryota; kingdom Viridiplantae; phylum Streptophyta; class Magnoliopsida; order Geraniales; family Geraniaceae; genus Erodium; species Erodium moschatum. Next base: position 3,560 of record JAYMSV010000479.1, read on the forward strand.
TCCGTTGCGAAACCTTCGAGTTTTACCATTTCCCCTCTTTTTTTCTTGTCCGGTCGAGATCTGAAAGCGCATGAGTGAACTCTCCTCAGTGGATCCCCGTGGGTGTTGGCTCTGGTGGGCTATTCTCCGGTAGCCGAGCAGTGCGCGAAAGAGCTTCGTTCGGTTGTGGTTGATTCGGTCCCCACGTCGTCATTCATTTGGTTGGGCAAGATCTCCCTCTTCTCGTCTTTCCGGTGCCGATTTGGAGTCTCGGCCTCCTCACTCTTTCCGGCGGGGCTGGGTCAAAGGGGATTTTTTTGTACTGAGTTTGCAGAGGCGACGGTGGCGCGGGTTTTGGAGTGGCGAGTCTATCGGTATGCTTTCCCTCTGTTTCCTTCTCCTCGATCATGTGGTGGTCTGGGCTTCTAAGCCGTTTCGACTGTCTAGTGGGCCTTGGGGTTTTGTTTGCTAGCTTGTTGCCGGTGTTCGTAGAGGTTTGTCGGCGTCATTGATTGACCAGACGATTTTTGGGTTGTGCTTTTTGAGCTATGCTAGGTTTCTAGCCTTTTGGCTCTCTTGATTCGTTCTCTATTTTTGTTCTTCATATTTGATAAATCTTAGTTTTAGATCATCTGGGTATAGGCATGTTAGACCCTGCTTTCGTGTATGCCTTCTCAAGGTTCTGTTCTTCTGAGGTTCCATGTGGGAATCCTCCATCTGGTTTGTTTTGGTCCTCACGGACTTGCCCTCCTTTTTTCTTAAAAGGCTGGGTCTTATTGTTAATGCATCGCTGATCTAAAAAAAAAAAAAAATGAAATCAACAATCCTCCATCACTTTGACGTTTGATGGGATCAGAGCAGTGTCCATTGGTAATATATAATGTTAATCATCTTCACTTCTTTTAAAAGATAGAGCTGTACATAGTACAAGGTTCCAGCTTCCAACAGAAAAGATCAGAGCCTCCAATGGCTTGTTTTCTCCTTAGAACAGATGCAGAACTACCAAATTGATATGGCAAACTCAAAACCCACATGACTCCCATATATTTTACCAATCCTTGAGCAGCTCGCTTGCAACATCTTTGTAGCTCACTTTCTTTTTCTTGGAAGGCTCTGCAACTAGACCATCTTTCTCGTGCCCCAGAACTGGATTTGTAGTTTCAACTTTTTTCATTCCAAGGCTTGGTATCATATCCAGTAACATGGAATGGACAGGATCAACCATAACCTCTAGCTTCTGAGGGTTCTCTATTGATTCCTGCTTTTCACAGTGAATTGGATCAGCCAGAACTTCAGCCAAATCCTTGCTCTGGTTTCCCCCCATCATTCCAGTCCCAAAAGCTTCATTCAACTGTCTGGTCTCTTGTGCATCTGCTGCTTGCTGAGCTACTGCCTTGCTTTTATGTGATAACTCTGAATCTTGTACGATTTCACTGCTTTTATTACCTGGATTTCCATCAGTTCCATGACTTCCTTCTCTAACTCCCATATGTGTCTTCCCATCAGAAGAATCGCTTTCATCTAATCCTTCCCCTGAAATTTTAGCAAGCTTCTTTGCATGACGAGGTCGAGTTCTTCGAGCTTGATTCATGCCTCTGTTTGTGCTCTTCCCCGCAGGCCTTCCTCTTTTCCTTTTCTCATCCTTCTTGGGTGAGGACAATGTCTTGGGATTGTCTGATGCACCTTCACTTCTGCTCTGTTTCACTTCATTTTCAGGAGATGGGAAATGCTGGCTTTCTTTGTGGTCTGAGTTACAAGAAACTTCTGAATCATGATTCCTGGAAAAACAAAGGAATAAGACTCGGTACCTTTTACAAACAAGCATACGGATCATATGGTAGACATATGGACAACAAGATTAATAGCAAAGAAAGTGACATCTTTAAATCGCAGTATTAGGTAGAGAGCAGTGAAAATAGCCATCAACTCAAATCTTTACAAAAGAAGCAAAACAATCAATTCAAATGGCACAGAACATCGTGTTCGAAAATTCAATTGTTTCACCTTTACAGTCTCCCATAACTAAAATGTAAAGTTTATATTATTTGTCTCTATTTAGTGGTGTCACACTCTTTTCATTTTCGAACATGATGTTCTGTGACAATTCACAGAAAGCTTTCATCCCTAGTCTAGCATTGCATTCCGAATAACAAAGGAAGGCTTTTGTTCTGATAAATCCAAAACAAGACTCAAGTTTTGCTCCAAATATGAGTTAGAAAAACCATAGCAATAGTATGTTACGCCAATACAATCGCCCCAGAGAATTGATATTTTTCTGGAAGTTAAATCTGGATATCGTCCAGCACGTTAATAAATTGTTTTGGACTTAATGTGTCCTTACCATTCTTCTAACCCAGAGGGCTGCAGGCTATAATTTTCCTCTTGCAACCTTTGCTCCTTTTCTAGACATTCTTCCAGCCACTGTGATCTGACAACATGCAGCCTCTTGTTCCGCAAAAGTTGCTTCTCTGCCACAGTGAAGCTGTCCACAAGTAGTTAATTCATACAACCATACATTGAAATTTGTGTTTTCATCATTTCCTAGATAAACAATGCATGCAAAACTAACATTTGCCACTAACTTACAGTATACCAGGCACCTTTGTGATTCTTGACTGTCACTCAAATTTCGTTGCAATTCGATACTTTGTACAATTTATAATTTGCACCGCCATTTAGATTTTAATTTTCCATGTGTCATGCACATGCCTTGCCATTTTTCCTAAATTACCATTTTACCCTTGAATAAAGTAGGGGTTAATTGCAACTTCCCGTATACTAGGAACCTTTCACAATTCCTGATTGTCATTCAAGTTTTGTTGCAGTTCGTTTACCTTGCACAATTGTAATGGTAATTTATATTTTGAAAGAGTAGTTTGGACATTACATTTCTAACGTGTGGTGCAAATTAAAGACTGTACAAGGTAAACAAAATGCAACAAAACTTGAATGATGGCAATGAACTGTAAAAGGTGCCTAGCATACAGTATGTTTTTACAATTTACCCTAAGATCTATTAATACACATTTATTCCCCCTCTATAAAATACTCAGAGGCCGGAAGTTCAAGCTCTCTCAATGAATTAAATAATCTAGAAGATCTTCAGATTTAAAAGGAGCTAGGAAATAAACCATATATCTGAATTAGGCAACACAGTGTCAGGGATTACCTTCTTAATATGGTGGTGAAGTCCACGTTCAAACCAGGTTCTACGACGACCACTAAATGGGAAGCGTCAGCAAGCTTGTTGCATACTTTTCCACCACCCATGGAAACTTCAGCCTTCAATCTCCTCAAAGCAAATTCCAATGAGATCACATTCAAATCTGTATTTCTTCACACCAAAAAAGTTAACCAAACATCAGTTTCTTTTATTTTGCTTCTAGCATCCATATATACAAAGGTAAAAAATGAAATGTTGTCAATACAACTTACAGTGACAGCACTGAATTGTTAAAGTAAATACAACAGCCATGCAAGTAAGACCATTTGTCCTTAGGACAGTACTTTTTCTTGTAATATTGGACGACACTTGTATCTTCTGATCTGTCAATGTTGCTTAAGAGCTGGAAAGAAATAAAATAAATAGTGTTAATTTTATAAGCTTGTTTTTGCTTAAATCCTTCAATTATCATAATAAATTATTAAAAAAGGCATCAGAATAAATCATTAAAAAAGGTGTATCTACTCTTATACTTCTATAACTTGCACACACGTTAAGCCAATCAATATATGACATGAAAGAATAAGGTCTAGTATGGAATACCTGTTTTAGGCCCACAAGGTCAAGATCACAGAAGTACGAGTCAGAAAATTCATCAATCTCCTCTTGTAGCTTCTTCTTTGAGGAATCAGAGAGAAAGAGGTAATACCTTCAAAAGAGAACAGTTGGTGAAACAAAGATCACACGATTAAAGATGCGTACATACCTAGAGCAACTGGAAGAATAAATATAGCCTAACTGACTTTGGCTGTAATTGAAGAAGTTTCTTCTGTGAACAGCAATCTAAGACCCAAGAGTAATGAATAATATCTGCATGAAGTTTTGCGGCCTGATATTTTAGACCTGCCAGATTTTTAATATTAGCTCTGTAGGTATAAAACAATAATCAGCATGTGTGTGTGAGAGAGTGAGAAATAGAGACCCTTGCTCTCAGCTGCAACACAGTGGGTAACTGAATTATTCAAATTCATGGAGAAGCCTCCCCCGTTCTCGGCAACCATTTTGTGCAAGGAATCCAAAGTTAGATTTGGAGGAACATTAACAAAATCTATACTTGTCAAGGGATATGTTAACAGTTAACACTGATGAGGGTACAACAAAACCAGAAGGGACAAAATTTAAATAGAATTACAAAAATCATCAAAACTGCCCCCCTTCCCCAGCACAAAACAAATATTGTTTTTTATCAGCTGAGAAAAACATTATAAACATTGTTGCACAGTTAAAAAGAGTCTCACACCACTAAATAGAGAAAAATAAAAGCTACATATAGAGGCAAGAGTGAAACCCAATTACTAGGTTGACACTCTACTGTGGGAATCTCAAGAGCACGCATGCAACCTAATATTAAATGATTTAACAGATATAACAGAGAAATGAAGCAGATAAAAATGTCAAAGGATACAGAACATCATGTTCAAAAATATAAGCGTCTCTCCCTTAACACTGGAAACGTCAGTCTGGATAAAATGAGATGGAACAACAGAAACGTTCTTCTTATCTCCTCTTTTAGTGGATTTCGAGTGTTTCGGTTTACTATCTTGTGGGTCATCATTTTCTGCCTCCCTTTGGGTAGTACCATTGCTTGATTGTACTAATTCTACAAAAGCTGCAATGGAGATGAAAACAGGAATTTACCCTGATATTCAACAAAGGAAACATATTTTCATCTGCCTAAATCTGCTAAGTTAGGAAAAGCAGCACAAAAAACAACAGCACGTTATATAAAAATACTTCTGACTAAAGGATGAGTATCCCAATACAAATTTTCCCTCACTTTCCACATCAAGGCATTCATGCCAAGGTTTGTCATATTTTACTCGGTCAATTCGTGGGAACCTCAGGCTATATGGTGCAGCAAACACCTGAAAAATGAAATTATTAAATTACATCTAACTCACAAACAGGGAAGAACCATCAAGTTGTTAAGACAATAAAAACCAACCTACCAACTGTGTATGTATATTTGTTTCCTCATAAAATGAACAAAATAAATGGAAATTAGAGTTTCAAGAACGCACCCCAGACCTTATCGTCCGTATATCACTGGTTATGGAGAGTATGATAGATCTGCAGCAACAAGGGTGCAAAAGAAAAAGATGAGTCGAACGACTGGCTTTAAAAAGTTATGCTTAATGCATCTTCGGTGGAAATAATTTAAGAAAACCAACTTCTCAGGGCTGTCTATCCAAACATCTGGTCTCTCTTTTGAATTATTTGTAACTTCATAATAACTTGGTGGTGCCTTCTTTGGGTATTCATATTTCCTGACAAAATAGCATAACAATTAAATAGCGTCTAGTAAGGCAAATGAAAGGTAACTTAGAGCTTCTAAGAATGGCTAATGGTTTGTGATAAGATATAAAAGGCTAATGTATTAATTTAAGATGGATATATTTTGATAACCAAGCTAGAGAAAACAATATAAGTGACAACACAAAGGACATCAAAGCTGCAAACATTAGGCAAACTAATCCCCATACTTGTGGTGGCAATTAACTAAAACAAAGAAGTCAAGTCAACCCAACAGGTTTTTGTAGAGTGCTTGTATCCGAAGGCAGTTCTTGCTGGGTGGGGGTCCGTAAACACTACGAGTATTATAAATTACCAGAAAAATTGATTTGCTTTCCTGATCATAAGGCTACTTACCACTATCACATGAAAGGTAAGGCAAACACCATGTTTAGCATCGATCATATAAGAGCTTACCTGAAATAAGGTTTCAGTTTGGTAACAATAGCATCCAGCTCATCATCAGAGAGCCCAGTACCTACTCTGCAAAAGGATAGAAAACTGCAGCAAAAGGACATCCAAAAGTCAATGGCAGAGTTATTTAAGTTGAAATTTAGGTGAAATAAGTAACGATCTATGGTCAATAGAAAACAACATGCTGGATTCTCAAGCATTAAGACGAACTTTTCTAGCTCCACCACTGTATAACCAGCTAGAGAGAGAGAGAGAGAGAACAGGCGAGACTGTTGCTATACCTGTAATTGTAAATCACATTTTATTACTTTTATTTTTTATATACTGGACCTGGAAATGGCATGGGAAGATATAACAGTTGGCAGTGTTGATACAGACACCAGGCATGTCTACTAGTAACATTTCATAATTTCTCTTCACCAGAATATGAAAAGCATAACAGAAGAAAGATAAAATTAACAGGTTAAAGCTCATAGGATTTTGACTAGTAAAACCAAGTAAAAAGGGATATGGCATAATAGAGATACCTACCGTCTAGGATAAGCGTTTGGGGCCGTACGCTCTGCAAGGCCCACCAAGAATTGGGCCACCTGAGAATCAACCAGAGTGCCCATTTCATACTTTATATGAACACAAATAAGATAAACAGCTAGCACAAAATAAAGAATGACGATTAAGTCACCTCTCCACCACGACGCCCAGAGCCATGATATCCTCCTATTAGATAACGAACAAAAATTCACGAGGGCTTTAACAATTCAATATCTTTCTTTGAAAGAATCTAAAATTAATTAAAAAGAACAAACCTATAATAAGAACGTCCAAGTCAGAACCAGCACGAATGTAATCAGGCTTCAACTTCATCCACTTTCCACTCCGATCACTTGGTTCCCATTTGGAACCAAGATCTTTTAAAACAATCCCTTCATCTCTGCAAGTTTGAAAGATAATTTACTGCTTAATAAATCAAGTAAACTGAGAACTTCATGTCATTTAAATATAAAAATAATATCGGGAAACTTTGATCCAAGAGAATATATCTTCTACATTTACCACATGATCAGGCTACAGTTATCCCAACATATCACATTCAAAAATTATTCATGCATAAATACCAATCACAAGAAAGAAAACGGCATGCATACTCGGAATTATTAGCTAAAAGCTACTTTGATCTAGTAGTTTGTTTACGGCCGGATATACTTATTGGCATCCAAACAAATAGCATATATCTCTCTGACCTATTCTCAATAGTTTCTTTGAAAAATCTTTCAATCTCATCCACATTCTGAGGGATAAATGACCAACGAGGTTCACCTGTATGAACACAAAAAATAAAATATCAACCCCCATAGAGGAGAGTATTTCAAACAAAACAAATTTTTGGATAAATATATAATAAGAAAGGAGCTATACGTGAAGTGGGGTACATAATAGACCAACTTTACTCAAAAGGGACCGGATGATGAACAATGAATCTGCATGAATATTACTGGTCTCTGACTTGAGAGTGTATAAACTTTGTACTATCCACACAGGAACACAGGCTAAGCTAGACACAATGGTTCTAGCAATTGACACTAACATCTGGATGATTATGAATTCTTCAACATCACTAATGGAAACATTGACATTGGATTGATTTAGTTATTATATTCTTTCGGATTTTTGAGTTTGCAATATTATGTGGGGGACCGGTGCAACATTTCATTGAGACAAAGTTTATATGGTTCTGAAGGCTGTGTTGCAGATACTTAACTACTTGAGGTTAGACAGATCCTCATTTAAACTTTTTGTTCTAAAATTATGGATCTTTGCCCAGTGGCAGAATTGGAAATGTTCTGCAAATCTGTTTGCAGAGTTCACTTTGATCCATAGGTTCAAAAGCATCTTAAATTGAACAAATATGAATATCAAGCAAATTGTTACCAGGAGGACGGTGACTATTAAGGCCACCATCAGGTATTAACATTTCTAGCCGACCCTTCAAAGGCTTCACAACTTTCTGGAGAAGCTGATGCCGTTCCTTCAAGCTTTGGTGAATGACACTAGTATCTCCAACATAAAGAATATCAAATGCAACATCTAGACAATCTCATGTCAAGGTTAACCAAAATTAATTTGAATAATTTCTTTGCATGGTTGATCGCCATAATCAAAGTAACTAGCAAAGCATCTCAATAGATGGTTGTGGGGCCTCAGCCGTAAGTGAAATCAGAGACAGAAAGGATACAGCATAACTGCATGAAGAGAGCATACAATTAACTTCAATTGAATTTGCATCCATATGATAACCTATGAGGCACCAATTTAGACACTATACGGGCACTCAACAATGATGTTTAAAAACATAGGACATGATACACCAAGACAGTCAATTGTTTTAGTTCTAAATATAATTTATACGTAATGAATCATATGAAGTTGTAATTTTTAAAGATTTCGAAGTTAAGCTTAACTACAAACATGTCAAATCGCAGTCTAAAGTATCTTTCTTACAACCTAAAAACGGGAAGAACTATACTCCATTTTCAGCACCCTAAGTCATTAGGCACTAATTTCATAATCTAAGAGAAGTTTATATTGATAAACCAACCAATCTTTTATTTTATTTTTAAATGATACAATAGGATTAACACACGTGAATCCGACACAATCCTTCACCCCTAAGAGGCAAATTGGTGCTTCATAAATGATAACTAGTAACAGCAAATGTTCAACGAATAAAACCTGTCGGTCACTGTCAAGTCCATCCTTTGCAGCCTTGGCTGCAAACAAGAAAGATAGTTCTCTGTAAATGGAAATAGATGAATATAGCCAAACAGGCAGATGAATAAAGCATGACAAATTAAAAAGGTTTTGAGTCAAGATGGCATATAAACCTATTTCCTGATTTGAGCCAAACTCAGCGAAGCGGTTCAGAGATGTGTCCCATACCAACATCTCTCCATCTAATATACACCTACCAAAATTGCGAAGAGATATAAAGTGAGGGTAAATATGGCACCATTTACAGGTTGTCTGGCAATTTTAGTAGGTAAACAGAGGAAAACATAAAAAATGAGAGAGAAATTTAAATCTTCTTTCTCTTGCTTGGATATACATCAACAACCACCAAACTATTTCCCAAACAAAGTAGGTCTACATTAACCTTTTACATGTATTTCTTATTATTTATTTCCATGTTAACTGAGGTCTACTCATATCTATTATTGCTTCTCCTTAACTCAATTATGTCACTGTCTTGGTATCACAGGAAAGGAAAGAAGAAAAAACAGGGAAGAAATCGATTTGGGTTTTACCTAAGTATCTTATAGTTACCGTTGTAGTTAATTTATAATTCTAGTTGTTGGAGGTTTAGGCTGTTTAGTGGTTGGCAGAGATTATATCCCAAGCAAAGTCCTATTCCATAGAGGATAGCTAATGTATTTATATGCTAGAGTAGAAGGAAATAAAGGCAGGTAATTCATTGGTGAAACTCTACATGTTCTTGATTTACTCTTTGTTCTTATGTGCGTTCAGGATAGGTAAAAGGAGGCAGCATCTGTCCCGATCACCCCAATAAACAGCCTCAAGTTCGTCCTTCCAAGGTGCCACTACCCATTCCCGGGCCAAGGCCTGTAACAAATTCTATCACCTTTCTTCAAGAGATTGCTAACTTTCCGACGTTGCATAAGTCCAAAACATTTTAGAGCACTTTCCTCTATCATATCTTCAGTTGAAGCTACTACAACTTTATCTTGGATACTTCATATCAAAATATTATCTTCCTTAGTGTTCCCATAAAGGTACTAAGTTGTCCTCGAACTGAAACTGATCAAGAAATTTTTTTACTGAGGTCTTCAGAGCTCGCCTATTTCTAAGGCTAAAAGGAAATGGATTAGTCAATCTTTGATGCAATTCTATCATTAAAGGAAAATCCTGTGCCCGCTCTACAGTTGTATACTACTTGATGCTGTTGAACCACAATGAATTGGGATTTAACTGTTAGATTCAATTATGGGGATTCAATCCAGAGTTCACTTCGTTCTTTGACTTGAACCATGGGAAGGATGAATCCAATCGAACCACACTGTTAGCACAGTTGAAGCAGTTATTCTGTATCCCAAGAAGCTCCTATTCGCCCCAAATTTCATCAATCTATATGAAGTGTACGATTACACTGGCATCCCATGATATACCATAACTGTGCGGAGAAATGCCTGTAACAACATAGGTTTAAAATAAAAATGCAACAAAAGCCATACCTATCAGCCACAATATTCTGTTGAATTATATGCGACATTGCAGGTTCATATTCAGAGTGATCAAAAAAGTTCCTGTATCAGCAATACAAATACAGCTATAAATTATACCACCAGGTCAAATAATAAAGCTTATTAAGTTCAACATAGTTAAGTTTATGTAACTATAACAATCAATGAGCAAAATTTGAAATACAATATTTTATCATAAACATCCTTCCTATGAATACTTCAAAATTTAACATTTTGCTACAAATGAAATCGAGCTCGAAACTTCAAATTTGCCAGGAAACCATCAAATAATACCATCTCAAAGATACCAATCTTGACAAATAAAATAACTGTAAGTTGAAAAAATAGATCCAGATCTAAGTTGTTCTTACCTTGAAAAAAAGTGGATGTCAGATCCATTCTTATGAATTTGAATGCGATCACCATCAAATTTACACTCAACAACTACTTCTTTGCCATGAAGCTAAATAAATGAGAGGAAAAGATGAAAAGGAATTAATTACTGACATATTAAATAATTTACAACTTGATCATAAAGTCTACAAAGAAGCTATGTAGTACACATTATATCTGATAAATTGCACGGGTACGAATCTGGTTGAAGATCGCAGATGTTATATCAACAACATTTGAAAGATATGGATAAAAAGGTCAGATCACTCAAAAAAACATGGTAAGTATATCCCTGAGAGAGAAAAAAATAGAGTATATCTTTGAGAAAACAAAAACCTTTTTCCATGCGGTAGCTGCATTAGCAACTCTCATAGCAAGTTGAGGGCGCACAGCCTTTCCAACTTCAATGTCCTTTAGAGAATAACAAGAAAATTAATATTTGATCAATATGTATTTTAAGCACATAATGCACTTAGCAAGAAGTCTAGAAAAAATACACACTAGTATGATAAATAAAAAATCAAGAAAATTACCATAGCTACCCTCATCCCTGGATTCGTGAGTGCATATAAAGAGTACAATTTACACATATACAAGTGTACATATATTCATAGAACAAGCAACAGGTGATTTCATCACAAAAGGGTAATCAGAATAAGGTTTCTCCAAAATCACAATCACTACACTTATGAGATATATGCTACACAAAAAATCTAGCAGATTAGACAGATAGTAAAGGGTTCTGCAATAAACTCAACAATGATGTTAGATTAGACATCCACAATAGCAGTATCAGAGCTTGTGAGGTTTACTATTTTAAAATCTACTTACTAACAGTCACCCATCTTAAATTCACAACATAAAATGCTAGCAATTTCAAATCTTATCCATTAAACACCCTACAAATCACTGTAACCTCTGGCTTGACACTATGGTTCTTATTCTTGAAACACATTGAAATACAATGACTCAACAGAAAATACTTCTTGAAGTAGTATGGAAGATATACTAGTATTGTGTAGTAAATAATACAAGTTTTAATGAATTTAAAAAGTTGCATCAGTTTTTGTACAGCACCTGGCGTTTATGTCGTTGGTTTCGATCTCTCAGTTTCTCACAAACCAATTTTAAGTCACACGTAACATTAAATAAGTCTTCAGCATCCGGATGAAATTCATGAAATATACTCTTTTCACTAATTCCCAACTTCAGATCTACAAAAGAGCTTACACATAAAGTTAAAGCCTATCCCCAACAAACAGATATTCTGGATTCATTAAAGCAGACATCACCTTTAAGAATTATCATGACGATCCACCTCATTTCCTGAGCATTTGTCTTCTTGATTAGAGTAGCAAGAACCGAAGTTTTTTCTGCCCTGTGACAGTAATTTCCAAATAAAGAAGCAAAAGAGTACATGAAGGTCGTCAACACACTACAGAAGAGCTGTATATAAAATTTTCAACACAAAAAGCAAACAATAACTTATCTGTTACAAAAGAAACACATTTTTAAGCTGATCAAATTGATAGTTTACGTCTGATGCATATATATTTTCAGTGTAATCACTATTTTTTGAAGAAATAACTTACAAAACTCATGGTGCTCAGAGAGTTTCATTTATTTATTTTCTTGATGAAGGTGGGCCCAACATGAGAGACATGTAGTAGTTGATGCAAAAACTTGACCATCTCAAATAGAAGAAAAAAAACAAATAGTATATGCAAATGAGAAAATAAGAAGAACAGTAACTGCACAGGGATCTGCTCATCCAATCCATCATTTTGTTGGAAGCCACTGATATTATCTGGTCAAGGGGAGAAGAGGTAAGGAGTGCACCACCTTATATGGGGCCAAATGCATGGGCCTAACAAATACACTGGCTTATGTAAGTATTTTGCTTCTAAGAAGTGAAGCGAGGTCAGCAAAGTAGCTCGGATAACTGGGAAATGAATTCTGAAGTTTGTGGCAACATGCACATGACAATGACTAGGCTTAATGAGATTCGTGGGGCAACCTTTAAAACTACATCATAAGTATACACTCACTTGTCTATGGGACAAGCTCTCATATTCAGTTAGAACTACTTGGCTTCCCTATATTAGTTTATTTCCTAATTCGTGTAGGTTTCTCCCCTATATAGAGGATCACCCATCGTAAGTTAATCAATTTAGAATCAATAATACTTCTATATTTTAGAACTGAACACGGTATCAGAGCCTTAGCTGTTATACATAAGTTACGTTTAAAGGAAAAAGGAAAGAAACTATAAACTCGTCATATTAACTTACTGCAAAGTAAGACAAAGCATTTTCAGAAGGCAAACCTGTTTTCACTTGAAGCCAAACGATCAAGCAAGTCATTCAACTCCTTGATTGTTAGTCCACCAGAAGTCATCCCTTGCCTGCGCTCCAGCACCTATTTTACAGAGATCATATAGCAACAACAATAAGCACAAACTCCAAGAGCATTGAACAGTGGAGGTGGATATGAAACAGGCTGGGCCTTCAATTACAGTCAACATTCTCGCAAATACTCAATATCATGATGCATCATCAAATTTCAACCTAATTCAACTACAGCGGTCAATTAGCAGGAACAATATTCACATTTGTTAGTAGTGTCACGGTCAATTTAATCAAATTGAGATGGACAGACTTGAACTCATACAACTGAGAACAAAGATTCTGCTCAAAGTTAACAATCAGAGAGTGGATAGTGTTGAAATAGAAACTTGTAGGTTATTACCTCGGCGGCGA
>JAYMSV010000480.1:0-16860 GCA_036897745.1 Erodium moschatum
CGGGTTTTATCATTTCCTGATTATTCTGAACTTTGTTTTGTGTTGGATGTTTGGACCTTTAGGTTTTATTTCTGTTATTTTGAAATGTCGGTACGGGATTTCCTCAAGTTGTGTCTACGAAACAAAGTAGGCTTCTTCTACGGGTCCACGAGAGCCAGGTTGCCTACGGTCAACCGAGACATATTCTAGAGCCCAGGGTTTTTAACCCTCCTATATGTTATCATTTTGTCATTAATGTACTACCCCAGATACTCGTTTCAAGAAAAACTTACAAAAAGAATCCAACTACACAATGTAAACGCATGATTGAATTATTAATCACAGAAAAAGAAGTATGAACAGATGAATAACATATTACATTGCAATGGATTACAACTTACAACAGGAAGTTTTAACAGAAACACCTGAAAAACAAAACATACTAAGGCCTTAAAAAAATCCAACTCCAGCTTCTTATCATACAAAGTGTTTTTCTTTTGTCTCTTGATTAACATACTTCTTAGTTTCTGCCATTAAGCTACATACATCAAAGGAGGTAAAAAGGAGTAACCAGCATGATCGAATCAACCACGCAAAAACACGAATGAATAAACCCTCCGGCAGATGCAGATAGAAAGTAATATACCCTAAGAAGCTGTGAAAATGTGATGAAATTAAACAAGTGTGATCATATTCACATGAACTTGAGTAAAGCCTTTCGTAGACGTTTCACTAAATCCTTCACTGTGATGCCGGAATCACCATCCATCTGCAACCAAATCTAGAATTAGTCTAATGGCAGTGAGTGTAAATATGTCGTATCAAAACAAAAGGAGTCAAGTAGTTACCTTAGCTACAATGGTGATGTCAAGAGTGGAGGTTCCAAATGGCAAGGCACTGCTGTTATCAACCGAGAGATTGTAGCTTTCTATCTCGCTTATGATCTTGGCCACGAGCCCTGTCCGCTTCTCGCAGTGGATTCTGATGAGCACGTCTTTGTCTGAAGCTCTCGCTTCGATTTCCGGCAGTGCTTGATCATCACCACCACTCCTACCGTCGAAGTTCTCATCACAAGAAGACGCGTCATCGTCTCCGGAGACCTGAGACCTCCTCAGAAACACTGCCGACTCCACTGTCCTCTTCTTCGTCTGCTCCTCGAGAACCTCCACGCGTTCCTGAAGTTGTTTCAAGTACTTGATGGCGTCTCCAAGAACAGAAGCTTTGTCCATCTGAAATAAACACAGAAATACAGAATAACAAACTTGTTAGAATATAACTATAATTGACTATCAGCATGAGCATTTAGCTGAGTTGGTTCTCTAATATGGTACCAGAGCTTGACTACTTACAAACATCGGTTCAAACCTCGCTCTCTACAAAAGAACTGATAAGTACCTTTTTTAGGCATGGAATCATAGCTGAGAGAGCTATGAAGCGCTCGCTGAGCTTCTCTCTTCTTCTTCTCTCGGCCATGACATGATCTTGAGCATTCGTAGGAGCTCTTGTCATTGGGAAAGGCCTCTTATTAGTACCTTGCTGGCACTTATTTCCTGAGGCAGAGAAGTGGATCTCTGCTTCATCCTTGGGCTTGACACCAGCGTTGGAAGCTGAGTGAGGCTCAAATGAAACAAGTTGGGAAGACGAAGAATTAGAATGTTTGGGGGAGACATGGTCGGTGGTGGTGCTAGACTCCCAACTGTTACTAGTCTTGAATTGCTTGGTGGGTCTCTGATGATCAAAAGTGCTTGTTTGTGAATCAAAACCATGTCTTTTGGAACCATTAAGCCAGTTGAAGCTATGATCTCCTCCTTGGAGCACAGTTGCCAAGTCTTGTGTGGTGAAGTCATGATCAACACCACAGTTCAGATTGTATTGATGGATCAAACTATAATCTTCCATACCCTGCAAAAAAAAAAAAAAAGGTTAAGACATGTAAGAAATGGTGCTATGAAACATACTCTAAAGCTATGTAGACATACCAGTTCAGATACCCATCTAGCTGATGAAAGTGCAGCTTCCATTATTGTGACCCTACAAGGATTGCAAGACAAACCCATGTCAGAAAACAAAACCATAAACATACCCAACTCAGATCTTTGTCCAAACATTTTGGAAATATCCTAGGATCAGATCATGGAAAGTTAAGCTTACCTTGTATTTTGGTGTTTCTTCTTCTTCTTCTTTGTGAACTGATCAAGGTTGTTGAAGAAGAGGGACTTCTGAAGCAGTCTTTATAGTGAAACTCAAACCCATTATGGCTTGATACACGTGTGAAAGTTTTGTCGTTTGGTGACTTTGGTCCACGTCTACTGTTCATAAGGAGGCTGGCAAGCAAGCTATTTCCTTCTCCGTTTCCTCATCTAAATGTTGTTGACATGATACGGCATCGTGTACCATTTATTTTTATATTAATATTCAATCAGATCTCGTATCTTCATTTTCATTAAAACAATTAGTCGATCCTAGTTATATTTTCTTACTCGATTCGCCAACCAATACGTGTAGTTCAAACCCGCACAATTTGTTTCTGGTCTAACCATCAATTCCCAAACAATGATAATCAACTTCCCTATAAAATTGGAGCATATAGTAACATAAATAAATACCACTAGAACTAGTTAATGTGAATATTTAATAACAAAAGATCCCATTTCTGTATTTTTTTAGCAGTCCAGATCTATTGTTAATAGAGCTTATAACTTCTTGGGTATGCTGCAAATATTTTAAGTTTAAGAACTAAGAACTTTGAATGTGCATTTCTTATCAAATGAATCAACAATGTTAGGCACAAGATCTAGACAAGAGCTCAAGTTGGCACGTAGAAGCATCGAGATGTTTATTAAATGATGAACGTTTTTTTACATGTTTTAAACGTAACAACATGTATCGAATAATTCAACTGAGTACTATACCATGCGTGAAACTTAAATTTGTTACCAGTCTCATGTGCACACAGAGCGACCAATTCTTGGAAGAAAAAAAACATGATCCAGTTTGGATACTGAGAGCAGAGATTGATCATATCCATGGTTGTGTCACATAATATGAGCAAGTGGGTACACGAGTGGGTGTTTTTAATACCCCACTAATGAGTCACTAAAACTCAATTATTTCAATTTAGCTGGGGTGAGATTCCCTGGAACAACCTGTTAAATTTTATTGAACAACAAAACATGGAACCCAGCAAACCTTTTGTCTTATACTGAGCTTCTCCAAAACCTTAAAGACTTCATTTTTTTGTCTTATTTCTTCCCCCAATCCCTATCCCCTATTTTGGAGGAAATTTGCAGGGTTGGTGGGTGTTCATGACAGAGAAACACAAGACCAAAGCCTAGTTGATGTGGTCAAGGTTTCAGGATGTTCATATGAACAACATATTTTAGCTCTAACAAAAACCTATACCAATTCATTGCAACAATTATGACTAATGAGCAGTTGATTCTTGTCATTAAAGCAACAAACTTTACAGAAATTGAAGCAATGTGTTTTAAAAATGATGACAGTGTTGTTATGTACTGTTCAACCATGTTTCTCTTATGTTATGAGAGAATCTATGCACAAGCTAATTGGTCGAAATCATTCCGGATCTACAAATTTGATCCCACGTGTTTAAAACTAGCCTTTATTTTAACATTTTTCAGGTTGCAATAGTAAAATATAAGGCAGTGCTGTAACTGACTTCTGAAGAAATGATAGAAAAATATAACTTCGAAGTCCTCATTGGCACCTTTTTCTTTTAGTTGCATGTGCCATTCTGAAGGATTCGGATGGGTTTATGCTGGCCACTTTCACAAAATAACAGAAAGATTGTGAGGTTTAAGGTTATATGGTCCTGATGTGTAAGAATGATCCTCTGCATTTTTAAGGTTAGCCAGAGAACTATTTTTGAATCCAAGCTTGTAAAACATCTACACTGTTCTGAGAGAATTGATACAAAAGTTTTGCATTTGTCTACGCAACATTTACAATATCTGTTATGTTGTGTTGAAGTTACATGTTAATTGGAAACATACATCTACAAGAAGCAAAGTCTTCTGTTATGTACAAGGAAAAATTCAAATCAATACAGGAATGAAAGAAATAAAAGAAAGCGCAATGGACAAGAAAGCTTTACAAAATTGGAAGAGGCAACATTTTCCCTGCTTTAAGTGGGGGGGAATGGAGATTCCAGGTTATGGAAACCAAATGGAACTGGTCCAGATGCTTTTGCAAATGATGAGAGCAAATGGGGCACATTTGGGTTGTTCAGGGATTCAGAATTTTGAGAAACACAACTCGGGCTCAGCATAACAGAGTCTTGTTCCAATATTTTGTAACCAAAACTTCCTGTTGACCCACGGCGACCCGTCATTGTTCCTTTGTGAATGTCAGTATGACCCTCACTGGAGTGTTGCCACCCATCCTGTTGGAGAAGGAAAGCATGTGTCAAGATCATTCAAGGCATGGCAAATAATGCAGTACAAACCAAAGTTTGTACTATCTTCCACCTTTACCATCTATTTTTCCAACTCTTGTTGGGCCTCTCTCTATCTCTCTCACTTACTATTGGGCCTCTCTCCACAGCTCTTGTTGGGTCTCTCTCTCAAGGTGAACGGTCTTGTGGCAATATCAGAGTTCCTTTCTAGTTTAAAGGATGTCTTGAGCCTATGATACATCAATCTTAAGAGTCTCAGAATCAAAAGTTAGGTGCTCCTTGCTTCTACATAAGCAAGTGAGCCCAAATATTAGATTGCTGCTAAAAAAAATACAGCACAAGATAAAATCAGGAAATATGCACTAGATGTACCTTGAACTGCTGGCCAAAATCAGTGGTGCGAGATGGAGTTACCATACGATCTTCACTACATGGCGAGGATTGAGTTCTCATCCTTATATTTGAATTGTGCAAGTCTTGAGGATGTTGATTTCCAGGCCTCGGACTTTGCCAACCAACCCAACTCTCACTACTCCTACGCATCAAATATGCAGATGGGGAGTGATCATGAGAGAGCAAGTAAAAGGAGCTCTGGCGCTCCTCCCTGCACAGAGTATGGGGTGAATCCCAATGTCCCTTGGATATAGATCCAGGACTGAAGTTCTGGTGGTGTTCAGACACATTGGAAGACCTAGAATAGGAATGGCTGATGCAAGGACAATTTCCAGTGGGAGCACATCTCCCTGAGGAGGGATTTTTCGATTGCCTCCTATCTGAAAGTGACTGCCTTAGGTGAGGTGCTATCATCCCATCATCAATTGGTATTCCCTGCTTGGCTGCATGCTCCATTATTTGCTTTTCATCTAGTCCTAACCCCATTAGCAAGTTCCAGAGGTTCCTTTGTGCTTCCCGTTGATTGTGAATGACTTGTTCCCTCATTGCCATTTCGAACTGAAGCTCAGTATTAGCCATTCCCTAGATTGATTGCAGGAAAACACTAAGCCTTACAGAGAATCATATAAACCTCTACGGAAAATCTAGTCACAATGGCCCTTTTTCATTATTGTTTTGAGCTTACTCACCAGTAGTCTGTATTGACTGAGAATACGCAAGTAGGTTTTGTTTCCATCATTACTGATGGCTTCATTAATCATATCTTGAAGCTGGCATCGTTGCTTTTCATTTGCTTCTATTGCCTGTAAGAATGTCAATGGAAATCAGTCATAAGCCAACAAATATCTTAATTCATCACAGCATCAGTATCGGTATTGGCAGCACCTTTCCATAATTGTCACCAGCCTCGTCATTGTCACGGATATTATCAAGAATGACTTGACGCCTTGCTCTCAAAGCTTCTACAGCTGCTCCCTCTTTCCCCGTGGCCTGGTATTCAAAGAGCACAGCAACCAGTTAGAGTACAAGATGCTGAAAGGAAGCAAACTCAACCTTACCCCTACACAAACAAAAATCGGAAAAGAAAAAGAACGCCTTCTTGTTTTGGTTCAATTGTTCATATTTAGTTTCCTCCAGATTGCACTCTTCGAGCTACAACCTGCCCTTTGAATTCGATTGAATAGCACAAATAGCCCCCCAACCAACCTTGTTCGCATGCCTAATGAAAGCAAGCAAGCAAACAATAAATATGAAAGAAAAAGAATTGATGGCAACCTGTTGTTTTGCAATAGCATCATCAAGATGCTGGAGTTCAGTACGATTACGAAGGTTAGTTTCCTCAAGCTCAAACAATGCCTTCTGTAAGTTTATCCGTTCCTGAACATTTTCGCTAATTTCATGGCTCAAAATATTCAAGCAAGACAGCTCATCGTCTGCTGCTTTTTCAGAAGGTTTTACACTTAGCTGTGATTCCTTATCAGCTAATTCTTTCTTTAACCTACAAACTTCAATCTGCACAACAACGTAAGCCACTGTCAGAACCCACCATATGTTGCAATTTAAGATTTTAAAAAATTAACAGCTTACCTGAAGACTATCGATCATTCGTTGGTAGTCCGATACATGCGTATCGATTGTGCCAATGTTTTTCTGGAAAATATTTTATATAGAAATTAAAAGCATTTCCAAAAGATGAAGGGAAAGAGCATGTTAGTAAGAACTATAGTTATTTTCCATGACATGCAAAAGAACTACCATTATCACATTTAAAGTACAAAGATAACCCTCAAGAAAATCATAGTATGCTTGAACTTATTATTGCTTTAAATATAAACTTCAAGCTCACCTGGATGTGTGTTTTTATTTCCTTCGCCCGATCAGCATATTTTAATGTATTCAAAGTATGCTGATACTGACTACTCCCAGGTGATATTGCAGCAACCATGACTGTTTGAGAATTTCCACTTAGACCATCTTTAAGTATTCGTGTCAGTTTGCTGGGGGGAAATTGATGTTAGCTTCATTATTATGGAAAGTTCTATTTCCACATGGCATAATTTGAAATAGCATACCAAAACCTCACCACATACCTATTGCGGTAAGGAACATAAGCAAGGCCCTTCTTTTGTTGTTTCCCCAGAGCATTAATGCAGTTTGCTAAAGCAAGAAGAGAACGATTAATGTTTGCTCCATCTCTTAGCTTTTGACCTCCAGTATTGGTTTCAGAAGATCGTTCACTTCCTGCAAGGTCCACGAGTGCAAGTTTTCCTTGCATAACCTGATTTCTGTACTTATTTTTTTGTTTCCTTTTGACATTAATTTCCAAAACTGCATGCGACCTGATTTTGTGAAGACAGCACTTATATGAGGCCACGCAAAAGTAGTTACATGGCATGATAAAAATGAAAAGGTCCAGTAAACATAAAAATTCATCCTTTGCCACCCTAATCATTATAGACAGTAGTGGCGGTGGTGATGTCAATATGGTAAAGGAAGGTTAGAGTATCAGCAGCTCCTTTTCATTTTAACTATTAGGAAATCCACCCTGCTTTTTTTCATCAGTCATATTTGAAGTCAAGCTATACAATTTTATAATTCCAGTGGCTATCAACGTAAACTCAAACCATACGGGACCTTCATACAAATGAATCAGGAAATATATACCTTGAGGTTTCATCATTGACAAGGTAACAGTAGAGTGGACATAAAATTATCATCATAAAGTTTGTGCCATATAGGGACTATTCCTTTTTTTTCTTCTTTTCTTAGGAAAGGAATCAACTGGGCTAGCAATAACAGTAAAAACTCATTCTAATAACAGTGATATTCAGTTCATGGCAATTATAAAATAATAGACGCCACATGCTACCTTGAGGAGGTTGCATTAGCCTCTGTACTATCTGTTTTTCGGCGACTGTTACCCAGGTTTAGAAGTTCAAGTATCTTATCAGCTGAATGAACCTACATTACAGCCAAAATGTCATTAAAATATGATAGTCATCAAAACAAAAAACAAAAAATACAACAAACAAATTTATCACCGGAAAGCACATAGCATTCAGCATGTTAACCAACAGAAATTATATTTGTTCAAGGAAAAGGTTTTGATGGTTGTATTTCAAATAACATACCTTGATTTTCCTCAGCCCAGCAACAATTATTCCTTGTACTGGATCCTCTCTCAGTTCCAAATGACCTGACGATCTTTCAAGTAGATCGTAGATAACCTATGTTCATAGGAAATTATTCGTTGAACAACTTTATTGTCAGAGAAAACGTAATTTTGCAAAACAAAGTTACTTTCTTAATAAATAAGTAAATAAAAGCAAACCCTACTTCATTGTAAACTTCAAGGTAGGAACAAGTAACTTCAAGCTTATCGGAAGTAGTGTCCTTTTCGATAAGATCGAAAATTTTGTGCAAACTGAGAACCATGAGTCCAGGATCATCTTTAGTCCCAACCATTGTATACGTTTTACCACTGCAAAGCCAACACATAAGAGAATCTTAATCCATAGTTGTTCATATGATATTTATACAAGGACTATAAAACACACATATGGAAACATAAACTCAAGCGTTCTAGATCATAAGCTAAATTACCTTCCAGTCGAACCATAAGCGAATACAGTTGCGTTGAGACCTTGAACAACGCCAGAAATTGTGGATGATATACATCTATTATATACATCCTGGAAATGCACAAAGCAAAATTAGAATGCCGGAATCATACTAATAAGTTAACAACAACCTGAAAGCAGGAATGACACTTAATAATATCATGCTTCATATGCACACTTGCACTCCAATAACACGAAACAGTCAAGATATTGAGAATTTGACATATGCAAAAGCTAGAGGAGACACCAAATTTGTGCAATCAGGACCAAAAGCATGATCAAATCTATACACTCTCTCCTTTGTTCGATTTTGCAAGAGATTGAGGTAGTCCTTGGACAGGTCAGGATCCAACACCAGCACCTCCTACAAGTCAAACAAGAAATCAGGAAAACAGAAGCAGAAAAAGTGTAAACGGGAGATCAAGACACAGACCTTATTGTCAGTAACTCTAACAATGTCACGGCCTCGCTCTTTCGCCGCCAATGGCCTGCATTTCACAGCAACCTGTGGACCACAGCAGCAATCATGTGAGAGAACAAAATGATGAAAAGCAAGTCACTGAGCTGAGTCGGTGATGAGACTGACCGTGAGAGTGGTAGTTTTCCTGGCAGCTGGAGGCCTAATGCTCGGCATGTTTGATCTAACATCTGAAAACTTACGCCGTCTGTGAGTGCCCTAGAAATTTGAATTTCTACGAAATCGACGAGGCTGAATTTGAAAATCTCCGAGCTCGGCCGCGAGCTAGCAGAGAGCACAGAGCGAAGCAGACGAGTATGCAACTGTAGCGGAGAGAAACGACGGCGTTTGGCGGCGGAGAAGAATTTGAATTTTCAGCTGAAGACGGAGCACAAGAAATCCGGAAATTGAAGAAGCCCAGAAAACGAAAACGAAAACGAAAATGAAGAGATGCGAGAAAGCGCGTTGAAAAGAGAAAAGGCAGGGCTGGTACAGTAGCTGACAAGTGAGGAATGAAATGATCCGGTGGGTGAGGTGTGAGGAGGGAAATAGTACAGTGGAGACCTGGTAAATATGTTTAAACACCACCGAATGCGGAGGAAGAAGACAGAGTGGATTGAGTGCTCGAGGGGGAGATCTCGACCGTTGATTTTGGCTGGATGTGTGAGAGCTTCGTGTTTCGACATCTGGATTTTGCTTTCAATGCAATTCCAGTTTAAGTTTTGAAATTAAATTATTATATTTTAAATGTGGGAATGAAGACAAAAAGGTTCTTAAAGGATGTGTAACTTGCTGTGGAAGAAACAAGTTGTAATTTACTTGAATAAGATACTTGTTTTAAGCAATGACATTATGTGTAGTGGAGTGGAACATAACCAAAACAAGAAAATTGTTAGCCCCACTCAACTTACTCTTGTTCATGTCCCCAGATCATCGTCATCATGTACTCTTGTTTGGTTTATAGAATTAAGACAGTGCCTCCATGTCTCGAGGTTGTCTTTAATGGTTATTTATTAGCCTAAACAAAACTTATTAAAAGATCCAACCAGTTACTCAAAACTGCAAGAGGTGTGCTCAGAAAGAATGATACAAACCATTCAATATTCTAGGGTGTGCGAAAATGCTTGTCAATGTTCTATATCTATGATTATGTTAATAGCACGAGCATAGCACTCGACATTTAACAAAGACACGTCTGTTAGGTGGTGGCATAAATAAGTTATTTATGATCACCTCACACGGAAGAGTACCGTCTTCAATGTCCTACCTCTCCTCCATGTCAGGTGATGCCAACTTCACTGTAAATTGATGAAACAGTCGCATATGCATCTCAGTGCTAATTCGTGTGCAGACGAGTAGTTCGGCGATTAATGAGATCGGGACCGTGACATATTAGTAGAGTAGCCTTTTGGTATACCCTTGTGAATACATGTGCACACATAAATGAACGACACAAGCATTGTCCCGTTGGATTAAATGGGGCATACGGACTTGTCACTGTCAAGAACATTTCCGGAGAGAAGGGGAAACTCCTTTTTTTATCCGAAAGCAACTTAATGCAAAATAACTAATTACTAATTAGCATGTGTTAATAATCTAATTGTCTCTATCCACTATCCAATCCATCTACAAGTTTTGGACCTAGCTACTACCAACTAACTAGCTATAATGCTTCACTCAAGCAAGCAAATTCTATTATTTTTCTACTTTATATTAATTTCTCAGGCTTATTTCCTACTTGGATGGATATAGGTTAATATTTGTAAATTTACACCTATACTAACAATTGTTTCATAAATCTAATATGGATCTGTAGGCCGAGTGATGTATGTCGTAGCACTCAGCATTCCATGAGAAATCTCTTTTCATTGCATCCATCATCTTTTGCTTCCACTTGCTTGGGTCATTCTCCTTAGGAAACAAATAATGCAACAAATTTAGTTCCCTTTCATACACATCTTTACGGAGCAAAGGAAAATTTGAAATACCCACAATTTCATCTATGGCTTGGCTTAGGGACATGTTCCCAAAGGTTGAGTTGATGAACTGAGAGAATTTTGAGGGCTCGTAGTCGTTATCTGTAAAATGGCTGTAAATGTACAGATCCACGTATTATTTTTCCTTTCCACTGAGCAAAGGGTTCAACTTTCAAGAGAAATAATGGCAGCAAAAACAAGTTACCTGAATCCATCATTATTTGTTATTGCTATCGGAGCAGCTCCATATTTCAAGGCCTTGAGCTTCATTCCCCAAACCACACAAGAAAAGTAATCAATGTCATTACAAGGCCAAACAAAAGAAAGCATTCATGCCAAATTCATTTAGTAAACAAAATGGTCCCGGGAGCATCAAGTGATGGCATAGTTGTGTGAATAAGTTAAATCATGCACTAAAAGCAGGAACTCTCTTAGACAAGTAGAGGTATTGTGAGGGGAGGAGGGTAAACAAGGAACATGGTGAGCACACTGAGAGAAGGGAAATGTGTGGGATCTATTTAAAATTATCATATAACCATTTCATCTCAACTTACTGGCACTTGGAGGATAGGATCATGGAAAGATTCGCAAAGGATAATATCTGATCCAGCAAAAACTAAATGTGCTAGTGCTTCCTCATATCTATTTATAACCTGCACATTTTCATCCTGGGAACGCAGAAGTATAGCACATAAGTTGATTAAGTAACAAATGAAGAGGAGTTAGGTTTTCACCTCAAGTTCTTGAATAAACTGCAATGTCCTGCTTGCACTCTCCATTTCCACCCCCATTAAAATGAACTGTTGGGAAACACTGAAAAAGTTACTCATGGAAAATTTGTGAACCACAGAAACTCCCTGTTAATTGATACAGTTCATACTTTCCAGATAAGCAAAATGACCGTTCAGTGAAAGATTTCACATGAACCATGACCACATCAACCAGTGAAAGATTTTGATAGTTCAGCCTTAGATCATACTCCAAAAATAAAACACACTACTCCGGTGTAAGTGACAACCTGGACACCCCTCTTGATAGCATTCTGGACAACTGCTTTCAGGTTCTTCAGTTCAACATCTGCTACTTCTGAGATAAAGCAACCAACCTGGCAAAAAAAATCATTTTATTTACCTGCTCGTCAATTGCAACAAACAGCAGAGAATAACTTTGTATAGAACTCTCGTTCCATTGTGTGTGTGAGAGAGAGAGGGCCACAAATCTTATGTTTAGTCACCGTTAGGATACAGATCCATAAAAACCTCATTCCTAGATTAGCTTCTCTATTGCATTCCAGGTTCATGAACACACAATAACAATAGATAGTCTTTTACATATCTTTTAACAATTTACTTCAAGAAAGTCCCTAAAGTAACGTCTACATTTACAAGACATTTGCTTGCAAAACATTGGTGAAAAGAACAATATCAAATTACAAAAGAATTAGAAATAGAAGCTATTTTAAATGCATCAACCAGCCAGAATGCATTTGATATATCAATGTAATATAAGTCACCTACCCTAACAACTGAAGACAAAAAACTGTCAACCTATATGAAATAACAATCACTTCTTCCAAGATCAGTTCAAGTTAATTAAATCATGTGAAGCTAGTGTAAGATTTATATGAACAAAATGCAGCTTACTTATATATGACCGACCACCGTATCATTTCTTCATTTCTTTCTCATCTTATAGAAACTTAAGTTTATATTATAATATCTCATAAACCAGCTTTTGTGATAGCAGAGCCAAGACTCTTACAAGAATGTTTTTTTTTTTTTGATCAGCAAAAGAAACGGATTTTATTCAACCTCAATACAGTCTTACAAGAATATTAGAAGCCTGCTTAGATAACCCCAGCTGCTGCTGCAACACAGCCTTACAAACAACCTTACCCTTCATATCCTGAGCGCTGTAGTTTTCTGGAAGAAATCTGTCTTTAGAAGAATCCCAGGTAGAGCTGTCAAATCCACAAGGAGAAACAAGCAACTTGTCCCTACAATCGAATGGTGAAAATAAATTAAAAATCAGAATAAGAAAATTGAATTCTTCAAATGTCATTTGCATGGTAACTGCATAAGGTAAGAAGATCTAAACCACACTATTCTAACATATTACTTTAACAAAAACAAAAGTACTTACTTATGAATGGCTATTGTCGGTTCCATACCATGGTTAAAACTACGAATTATCCTACCCTTTGAATGTATGGATGATAATATTATTACTTTATTGGAGTAAACAATTCCGCCCTACAAAATATAAAGGCAATTCCAGAAGTAAGTTCGGTAGGTTGCATCTCTGGAAAAAAAATTAGGTCCAGCAACAGATATTGGTCCATACTTATCATTGTAAAGAGAAGTAAAAGGGAACAACTCAACAAAATTTAGCGAAAGAGAATACCTTCAAAACGTTGATAAGATGTGTTTTAGTGTTATCTTGCAAACGATCCGGACGGTTAAGCCTGGCAGGATCAAGTCCACAGAGGGCTAACTTATCAGGTTGCACGAGACACTAAAATATAGATGACAAATCTCTATTAAATGTCACCAAGCTGAAGTAGAATTTGACACAAAATCTAAAACCTGAAAGAATTATATGTTGTACTTACCTGTGAATCAAAGCCATGGCATGTCAGCAGTATCTTGCTACCGTCAAGTCCCTGCATGAACCAGAACATTCATATTTCTCCTTATCTGAATAAATCCACAGAATAATACAAATTGGTGATTCACAAAAGAACTCTTTCCTCCCACAAACACATAGCATTTCATGCCTACCGTTTCATGCATATATATAACCTAATCAGCCTCAGGAAGCTGTGCCTTACAGGTATAAAATCTAAAACAATATGCAGTATATCATGTCAATCTTAGTTTTCCTATTTCCTCCTTTTCCCTTCATAGTTGCATGATTGTCCATTGGAATATTATCAGCTGTAAAATGTCTTCATTTATTGTTAAGTAAAATTGATTCAGAGTTTAAAATGACAAAGCATTAAAACATATGATAAAACAGGCACGTAATATAGGAAAAATAGTCAGTCACTACCTGGTCAACAAAAATATCCCAAAAAAGTGGTCCAACAATAGAAGTCTCCCAGTTGTGCATGTGTAGCACATCAGGTTGCTTCCCAGACTTTACCATGTAATCCAATGCAGCACGAGAGAAATAAGCAAACCTGAAAGCATAAGAGAGAATTCATCATTTCTAATTAATTCAACTTCGTATTATCGCACTACGTAGACTGAACATCCATTTTGAACTAGAATACGTGGAAGTAAACAAGAGTTCACTGACCGTTCAAAATCATCTTCATAGCCATATACCCTCTCACGACTGAAGAATGATGAGTATTTTAATGGTTCTATAAAAGTAACTCCAATGCCATAGGAAACACTGAATAATGAGAGAGGAAGTAAGATCAATAGAATAAGACTAGAGAAATAGATTCAATAAACTAATTGAAGAGCAGCTCCTAAAAACTGCACAAAATTTACGCCCAAAAGAAACAACCAAAACTCACCCAGTCCAGATTCTGTTTCCATGTAACTGACCATCAAAGTATGAATAGGACTCCACCTCAGTTTCTCTCAACCCCTGGACTTCATTTAGATCCAAGTTTGCATACCTGTTCACAATTAGGTTAAGTTAAACAAACATAAACTTAGGTCTTTTGACCTATAGCTGGTGCAGCAAATATTGGAGACTACTCCCAAAGATCCAATTTCAGTCCAAAGGAAAAGGATCCCTTGCTCACTTTGGCAAAATAACCTCCACTAAATTTCCCTTCATCTGTAATGCGTGTGATAAGCCCATAACATATGACGCCAAGGACCCAACGGAAATCAATGGTGCCATCTCTGTACAAATGTGGATGATGTGTAACCCCTTCCTGACTTGGCAAACATGGTTGTTAGAGCAGGGAAAGTATATTAAAAGGAGAAAAGAGTCAGCACATTGTGAGAAATAACAAGATATAGATTAAAGCTCAAAGGTTGGGTACAAACAGAGATGCAGAGAACTTTTGATCATCTAATAATATTAACTTTAAGTTTATCCATAAATTATTTACCATAGCATAGCTAAACAGTTAACTTTACTTCATTGCTATAGGAATGATAATTTCATTTACATATATGTTTGGCATTATAGCTGCTCGCTAGAGGTCAACCAGCTCTTACAGCAAACTGGAAATGAAAATTTCTCAAAGGTCTACACTCTAGACTAATAAGACAGCCAACAATTTCTCCTATTTGTGTGCAGATGTGTGCATGTTCTCTATCTGTAAGTGTGTGCATGCTCTTCCATAATCTGTTAGTTTAAGAAAGAAACTGCATACTGATTTAATTAGAACATCATTATAAAGTTCTCAAAGTGAAATATTTGTTTGATGTCGTAGACAATTTTACATGCTGCTACTTTGTTTGATGTGGCGTAGTTCTGCCAGAAGCTCAGAATCTCCTTGTAGTTTGATATCGGATAAAAACTTATCAGCTACACTGTATTTGCAATCGGTGACCAACCCTCTCAACTCAGATGCCTCCTTGATGCTAACCATTCCGGTTAGGACAATTGAGTCTATGCGGAAAAGCAACTCCCAGCACATTGATGACTTATCTGGTTGAATCAGGGCAATCCATTTGAGTACTCACAAAAAAATATAAAAATTTAAGAGCCATCAAAATTCTTACACGAGTTACGATGAAACTATAATCAAATAAAGGATCAGAAAAACCATCCCTAACAGTGAAACTATAATCACCTTTCCTCTTCCTATCAGACTCCAATTGCTCCAATCTATGTAGCAACTGTTTGTTCTCTTTGTTTGCTTTGCTTAGCTCTTCAACAGTCTTCAGTCGTTGTTTATTTAAATACAAAATGTCTGCATACACACATCAACAGAGAAAAGATCATGAACAACTAATGCATTGTTCTAATATCACAACAAAGTAAGCAAAATATTAGGTATAGAGGAACTACTCTGCCGAGCTTCTCTGAAGAGTCGCCAAATTTCATTAGGTTTGGCTTGAGGTTTTTCATTTGATGACTGAGATTGTTCCAATAAGCAAAATCAATTACTCAAACTTGCGATAAGACTAGTAAGAAGGCACTCAAAATGTGGAAGCAGTAACATGCCTGAGAAACCTCTTTGTTGCCGTCGCCTTCAGACCTAATCACAGTTCTACGAAACTCATTGAGAAAGAAATTTTCACTTGCCAAATACATTAAACAACAAAAACTGGAAATCCTAAAACCGCAGAGAATCCAGAATTTTTCTTCGCAACCAAACAAACAAAAACACCGAGATATTCCAAGTAAAAGTTGGGAAAATATCACAATATCCGTTTCAGTCGCTAAAGCTCAAAGCTACATTGCCGCTTGCCGGAGGTAACTGGAAGGAGACATGAAAACTCACCTCAAGCAGTGAATTGCTCGGTATTTGAGAGGTCTCTTCTGCTGCGTAGAGAATTTGAGCTTCGGAGACCGCGGAAGAAGAGGAAGAATAGCCGAGCTGAGCGAAATCTCCATTGTGGTTCTCCGAAAAAGAGCTAGATAGATGGTGAGGGTATGGAGCTAAGGGTGATTCTGGTGTTACGCGACTCGGAGAAGAAACATAACACGAGGCATGTGATGTGGTGTGCGCGCACGGGTCTACAGAGTACAAAAGGTACGGACTTTTCTGTTAATGCTGATTGCTGGAATTACTGTCAATAATTTAAGTGATTATATTATTAACCATGGCTTGTAAAGAGAATTGATGACCTTTCTTTTATTAACGGCAAAGAATTAATTCTAAGAGTATCTATAAACGCTCGCGATTTAAGGTTCACGGTTTAGTAAAATGAAGTCGTGAACCGCGACTTATGGTTCACAAACGTGAACCGCGAATCACTTGTGTTAATTAGAAGACGTCACGTGGCCTCTCAATTTTAATTCAGTTTTTAATGAATCTAGGGGTTACTGCATGTCCTAACGGCTAACGGCCAACCTTTCTTTTTTTCTTAAACCCAAACCCCG